>CM042855.1:5557828-5641986 GCA_023658055.1 Thaleichthys pacificus
TTATCATTTGGTGCTCAAGGTCGTTAGTCGTGCTCAAAGCTTTTATGCCTTTGTGTTTTCTAATTGCCAATAATTCTCAGTGCCGTCATTAGTGTCTCCTTTAAAGAAAAGGAATGTTCCTGGAATTTGTAGCTAATCTATAATAGCTTTCGGTCCAGTATTCAGAGGACTCGTGGTTATAAGACACACACCGGGGTTTTACTTGGGTCTGCAGGAATGTGATACAGTGTTTGTCTGGGCTTTTATGGAAGCGTTGTTGCCCTCGAAAAGAGCATGCTTTATTTACTCTAACGCTGCCTCTACACACACATTCTGACATGCTTCATCCATCTTGTAAATAATGGCCACGCACGTGCTCTCGGAGCGCATTTACCGCTTACTGTGCGTGTGTGTGTGTGCTCGCGTTTGTTACGCATGCATCATTTTGTATCTGGGTGAATGCATGCATGTCGATGTGTGCAATTGTATGTGTGTGTGCCTGTGTTGTGTGTGTCCGCTCAGCATGAAGTGAGTGTTGCGTTTGTTGTGGGCAGGGGAAGTGCTATTGTGAGTCCAGTTGGGCCTTATATCCAGGGCCATTTGTCACAGGCTTCCTTGCTAAAAGTAGGACAGGCAGAGTGGTGTAAATCAGATGTTATATAAAGATCTTTATCTTCTCTGATTAATGTCTGAATACACGATGGACGATGGACAGCCCTGTAGCCGGGAAGGGGTCACTATATGAAAACAGCACTCTCTTTTTCTGTCACTCTCCTTTAGGCTACTCTACTACTACTACTCTCTCTCTCTCTCTCTCTCTCTCTCTCTCTCTCTCTCTCTCTCTCCTCTCTCCCTCTCTATCTCTCTCTCTCTCTCTCTCCTCTCCCTGTCCAACTCCACATGTCTCTATCTGGAGATATCTGTATCTGTCTTGGGCTTTCTTCTCTGTTTCCCACCAACTACCCTCTCAGTGGGGTGTGTGTGGGTTGGAGGCTCAGAAACAAATGGTGTGTGTGTCCCAGGTCTCCCCAGGGGGGGTGGGGGGAGTGACACAGACAGGCCTGTCTAACTAGCAGTTTCTGACCTCCTGACCACCAAAATGATGGTCTGTTTGACCCTTCTCAGTATGCGAGGGAATCACACTCCCCCATGCTGAGACAGCCTCAGCTGCCCAACAAATAAAGGGGGTTAGGGGTCAAGGGTCAGGCCATCCCAGTGGGGGTCAGCAGTGATAACCTCTAATGATCTAATGATCTAAACTCCAGACTGACCAGACCCCCCCCCCCCTCCTCCCCCCCACATCTCCCAGTGCAAGCTGGGAACCAGCAGTGGCCGGGAATGTGTTCTAGCTAGTGAGTGTGTGTTGGGGACAGGGGGGGGGGGGTGGTCAGGAACTGGACAGAAGGTGGATAAAAAAGAGAGAAGAAGAGAGAGGAGGATGGAGAGGGGAAGAAAGAAGGAACGAGAGGAGAAAGAGAGAGAGTGGGGGGAGGGATAGAGAGAGAGAGGGTCAGCAAACTCAGGATTGCTGTTGTCAGCTCAGTATTGATTTCCTGTGTTGCCTTATGGGTAAGCCTGATCCCTCCTGACAGCTGCCACTCTCTCTCTGCCACCACGGAACACCAGACACACACACACACTCAACACAGCACATTTCTTCTTGTCTCCATAGCCCATCCTCAGTAGAACCAAATAAAACCCCACTGGAAGTCTAATGAGTGCATCCAGAAATGTCCCAGATGCACGTAACACACACACACACACACACACACACACACACACACACACACACACACAAACACACACACACACATACACACAGCATACACACTCACAGGTACACACACACACACACCTCCCCTCCAGATATTTCATTCTAGAAGCAGGCAGAGGGTTATTGTGGCTGGTTATTGCCTGCCCTTTATTACTCCTCAGTTGGTTTAGATGAGGGAGCGAGGGAAGGGGGAGAGGGAGAGAAAGAGAGAGAGAGAAAGAGAGAGGGAGGAGAACCGAGGAGGAAGAGATAGGGAGCAGAAATTAGATAAAGAGTAAAAGCGATGAGGATGGTGGAAAAAGAGCTGGAGAGAGAGAGAGGTAGAGAGAGGGGCATCTTTATCGAGGAAAACTGCTCACATGGTCGTATTCATGTTGACTGAATGGTAACCTCTCCCTTCCATGTGAATATTGTATTCATCTTAAGTCCTCTGCATCGCCTCACACATACTCGCACTCTCTATGCTATCTTAAAGCTGATCTCATTAGAATGCACTATCTCTCTTTCCTTCACCTACAGTATACCTCCATCTTCCTTTCTTTCTTTCTTCCTTCCTCCCTCTCTCTCTTCCTCTCCTCTCACACACAGTAGCTGCACCTACGCTCTATGGAGCATCGGGGATATGAGTTTGTGTGCATGTGCTAAAGTTTGTGTGTATATGCTTAATTACCAGGAAGCATCTTTGTACAGAAGTCAACTCCATTAACTGAGCGCTTAGATTTCTTCCCAGGGAATCAGTGTGATTTCTTTCCAGTTCCTCTCTCTGTATCTATCTCTTTCCTCTCTTATACCTCTCTCTCTTTCACACAACACCAAAAACAAAGGGAGGAGGCAAGGCGAGGAGGCAAGGGGAGGAGGCAAGGAGAGTGGGTGACTTAGCAGTGATGGAATGGGTTTGTTGAAGTGAAGCCATTGGTGTTTGGAGCCGGACCAGACAATGGTAGAGTGGGTGACACTCACAGTGTGCCTTCCAGAATCCTCCACAACACTGCACTCCTTGGTCTTTGATCTTCAGCCAAAAGCTTAAACTCCAAATCAACACTCTCCGTCTCTGTGATTCATCTTCTAATCCAGAATAACAGTTCCTGTTCTCATCTACCAAGTCTTTTTTCTTCTTCTTCTATTTCTACTCCTTCTCCTTCTTCTCCTTCTTCTTCTTCTTCTGCTTCTGCTTCTTCTCCCTCTCTTCCTCCCTGTCCTCCTCCTCCTCCTCCCCCTCCACCGAGTGCCTCACTAGTGTTGTCCTGCCAAGAAGCATGCCTTCCCACTTGGAGCCCGGCTTGTTTACACAAACTCATCTGAGAAATATGAAAGTCTGTAATTACAGCAAAGTCGGTCGGTTAGCTTAATGTTGCGTCAACGTTTGCCGTGTCCAAACCGCGGTGCGTTCGGTCAGCGCAACGGGGCCGAGGGGGTTGACGAAATCTCATCCTCCGTGGCGTGAACATTTCTGTGGTGTTCCGAGGAGTGGGGGTGGGAGAGGGCTTGTTGATTACATTGCTCATGTATGAGGAAAAGCAAACAAACATGAATCATTCAGCGGTGATGGGGAAGATTGTGGCTGTCCAACGCATAAATAAAGAATATAAATACGGCGCTCTTCCCCGCCAGAGCCAACCACTGTTTCTGTGAATTCAGCTGAACTGCTAAATGGCCTCTCAAGTTCCATTCCAGCATGACCACAGTTACGCACACACACACACACACATTCTCACAATGGGTGGAAACACACACTTGTGTGTTATGGCCCTTTCTCTTCTCTTTCTGTGGCAGTACTGTATTTTAGCAGGTTCTCCAAATAGGCTTGCTAGCTAGAAGCGAGTGAGAAAAGAGAGAGAGGGGAGATAGAATAGGCAAAAGAGAGAGAGACTGCCACTCAGCAGTTCTGTGAAGGGGAATGTATTCACTGTCAGAATGGATGTCTCTGTGATCGGATTTGTGGACAAAGCATTGACGGAGACGGTTGGCTAGCTAGCTGTTAGCGTTAGCAGGGATATGACTCTGCATGATGAATATATTGGGCTGTTTGTGCCCACTTTGTCACTCCATTACAGTCAGAGCACTCAGACCATTCAGCTAACCACATGCTGTTCTTATAATGTTTAGCTGTGTAGAATTTTCTGTTTAGCATTTTCAACCATGAACATTCTCTCTCTCTCTCTCTCTCTCTCTCTCTCTCTCTCTCTCTCTCTCTCTCTCTCTCTCTCTCTCTCTCTCTCTCTCTCTCTCTCTCTCTCTCTCACTCACTCACTGACTCACTCACTCACTCACTCACTCTCTCTCTGTGTGTGTGTGTTTGCGAGGAGACTGTGGCAGCCTGGATAAGGCTTTTCAGACTTTGTCATCATCGTTCACTCCTAGACCTGGTACAGGGGAGAGCTCAGGGCATTAGAGGGAAGTTTTCATTAGTGTGTGTGAGTGTATGTTTGTTGTTGGATAATACCAGTCTTATTCCTTCCGAGGCATGCTCTGATCTGTGATTGTGGTTTTGGCAGGTGACAGAAAGTGAGAGGGAGAAAGAGAGAGCGAGAGAGAGAGAGAATGCACTTGTGTTGCAGTTCCTCCTTCACTGGTTGTGATAGTGTGTGGTTTGGACTGCGTTTCAGGCTCTGTTCTCTTAAAATCCGATCGTACTATGTCACAGGGGTGTGTGTGTGTGTGTGTGTGTGTTTGTCGTGACTGGGCTCCCCTGGTAGCTGTAGTCATCTCTGCTCATCCCCCTCAATGTTAGCAGGGTGGAGTGACTCCCTTGAGGCTGAGACATGCGTGATGGGGACATGACACACACACACACACACAGAGTTTTACTCCTCACAGATCCGTGAGTTTCTGTTTGGGACAGATGGTCTGACATATACTTTTTATTGAAACACGCTCAAACTCTGCTACTAAAACTACTTCTCTCTCTCTCTCCCTCTTTTTTCTTCTCTCTCTCTCCCACTCTCTCTCTCTCTCTCTCTCTCTCTCTCTCTCTCTCTCTCTCTCTCTCTCTCTCTCTCTCTCTCTCTCTCTCTCTCTCTCTCTCTCTCTCTCTCTCTCTCTCTCTCTCGCTCTTGCTCTCTCTCTCCCTCTCTCTCTCTCTCTCTCTCTCTCTCTCTCTCTCTCTTGCTCTCTCTCTCTCTCTCTCGCTCTCTCTCTCTCTCTCTCTCTCTCTCTCTCTCTCTCTCTCTCTCTCTCTCCCTCTTTTTTCCTCTCTCTCCCACTCTCTCTCTCTTGCTCTCTCTCTCTCTCTTTTCCTCTCTCTCCCTCTTTTTTCCTCTCTCTCCCACTCTCTCTCTCCCACATGTACATACTGTCTCTCTTCTGCCTACCTCTCATCTTGCCGTCTCCCTTGCTACTCTGATCTTTTTCTACCCCTCTATTGCTTGTTCTCCATCTCCATCACTCTCTGTCTCCCTCTCTCTCTCGCTCATCCCCTTCTACAAATTAAAGATAAAACCACAATCGCATCTGCATTCAGATACAATCAGATAATGTTTATCTGATCTCTGTCCAAAAAGGACGGGTGGAGCTTATTCCTTTCTCTCCAGTCAGCTGGTTTAGATGTGGCTTCTGGCATGCAGGCACCCAAGCCTCCGTACAGAGTTCTGGTTGTTTGTTTACGCTGGTGTTTGTGTGCTGTGACCGTGGGTTGTGTCAGCATGTTGCCTTTTGCAGGCTGTTCCACTCGTCACTCTGGAAGTCTGGCGGCCATTTTGAAAAGGTCACAAGAGGTAGCTTTAGGAGACACAAACACACACGTGCACGCGCTCACACTCGAACACAACAAAACAGAACCGAATACAAAGGAATATAATTTGCTTTTATGGCTTATAACTGTGTTGAGAACTAGTTCTTCTGGGATCTGTAGTTCTGCTGATTCCCAGTAAACCTTACGTTAGAGATGAGGAGCAGATCAGATTTCCTGAGGCTATGGTAATGAGACAAGACTCACTGATAACCAGCACACATTAGTCAAGACGACAAAAACAACATGATCCCTGTTGTGAGACAGTCTCACTCCATCTAGCTCCCGTTGTGGGTTTGTGTGTGTGTGTGTGTGTGTATCTGTGCGTGTGGAGGCATGTATCTGCGTGGGTGTATGTGTCTGTATGTGTGTGTGTCTGCCAGGCTTCTGGTCCACAGAGGTGATTATTGCCTAAATGAAAGACTAATATTGAGCTCCCTATAGTAGCTAATAGAACCCACATGTCTTCAGCTCACTGCTGCAGTCAGGCTGCTGTCTGTGTGAAGCCAGACCCTGCCACAACAAACCCTAACCTTTCGCTGTCATCATTACCGCACGTTTGTGTGGGCGCGCGCTTGTGTGTGTGTGTAGGTGAATGTTCTTACGTGCGTGTGTGTGTGTGTGCTTGTCTCGTGTGACCTTTACCTCTGTCTGAGGGGAAGGTGAAACCGTTTTTTCCTTGTTTCTGTGACCTCATTTCTCGAGTCGGCTTGTTTCTCTCCTCGCATAACATTTCAGCAGATATTAGTCAAATCCAGATCCAGGGTTGGAGAGGAGCGCTGAGACCTGGCCATGGCGACTGGCAGAGATGGGGAGATAGAGCGGGAAGGGGGGGGGGGGTGAGAGAGGGAGGGGAGACAGAGATAGAGAAGGAAGAGAGAGGAGAGGACAGAGGCAGAAAGACAGAGGGGCAGAAAGCAAAGGAGAGAGGTACGAACACAGAGACGGACAGAGCCAGACGCAAAGTGAGAGAGGGACGAGACAGAGAGAGACAGAGAAGGAAAGAGAGGTAAGAGAGCGAGAGAGGGAGAGAGAAGGTCAGCTTGTGATGGGATATGAAATGAGTCTGTCTCCATCTGTCAGGTCGGAGGATGCCCAGTCTCTTCCTGTTTGAGACAGATGACTAGCTCTGCTCCCCAAGGTCCTCCGGTTATTCTGCATCCTTTATCTCTCAGATCCTGCAGCACGGGGCATACACTGGTATGTGCCTGCTTGTGTCACGGAGAGAACGAGTAAAAGAGAGACAGAAAGAGAGACAGACAGAGACAGAGAGACAGAGACAGAAAAAGAGAGAGAGAGAGAGAGAGAGAGAGAGAGAGAGAGAGAGAGAGAGAGAGAGAGAGAGAGAGAGAGAGAGAGAAAGAAAGAAAGAAAGAAGGAGACAGAAAGAGACAGAAAGAGAGACAGACAAAGAGAGAGAGAGAGACAGAGAAAGTAAGAGACAGATAAAGACAGAGAGACAAAGAGAGCCAGAGAGAGAGAGAGACATAAAGTGTGTGGCCGTTGGTTCGTCCGTCCGTCCGGTTGCGTGTGTTGCTGTGTTGCTGTGTGTTGCGGTGTGTTGCGGTGTGTTGCGGTGTGTTGCGTGTGTGTGAGTGTGAGAGGCCACCGAGGGCCGTACCCAGCTGGGAGGGGAGAGGAGGAGGATGAAGGCAGGCAGCAGAAACACTTACTGGAGAGGTGACACATGCTAACCTGCAGCTGAACGATGCCTCTGAATGTCCGTGAGATGGAGGTTTCTGGCACGCACGCACATATACTCTCCCCCTCTGTCTCTCACACACACACACCACAGAGGTCAAGAGCCACCGTGGAAAAGCTCTTTTCCCATGGTGCGGAGGCCATGGAAGGACGCAACACTACAGCTCCTCCAAAGTAGTCCAGGGGGACTTCCTGCCTCTTGCTAGCGGGACCACACACAGACACACACACACTCACTCCCACTTTAGACAGATCACCCCACACTTCTCTCCACCACTCCTCTCGCCTTCCATTCCACCTTCCTCTCTCCTCCCTCGGAACAGTCTCAGACACTTTCCATCCTTCTCCTCCTTCTGTTCATCTGGCCCTCCACCCCCCCCCCACTTCTCTCCTACCCTCCCTCTAGACTCAACCCTGCTCCCCCTTCTCCCCACCTCCCTTTCTTTAGCTCTGTCTTTCCCTCTCTCCCCCCCGCCTTCCATCCCTCCCTACCTCCCTTCCTCCTTCCCTCTCCTACCCCTCCCTCTCTTCCCCATCCCTCCCTCCCTCGATTCACCCCTCCTTCTCCTCCACCTCCCTCCCTCTCTCTCATCCCCCCTCCATCCCTCTTTTCACCCCTCCCTTCCAGGGCCCTGTATCCCAGAGTGCTCTCTGCCGGGAGGATTTAGATGGATCCTGTAATTTTGGGTTCGGGAGCAGCCCATCGTGTGTGTGTTTGTGTGTGTCGTTATTTTCCCTCCTCTGTGTGCATCTGTGTGGGTGCAGCATGCGTGTGTGTGTACTGTGTGTGTGTGTGTGTGTGTGTATAAGCGTGTGTGTTTGCAGGCGTGTGTGTGTAATCCTGGGGCTACACAGGAATCCCCCTCTGGCTGCTTGCTGAAGCAGCGAGCTGAGGGGCGATGTGTGGAAGAGCAGAGCTCAGAGCTACCAGCCTAACACCCTGCTGCCTGCAACAAACAGGTTGTCAGCCTGCCTGGTCCAACACACACACACACACACACACACATACACACTCTCCAACACACACACACCAACACACACAACACCCTACAGAACATCCCGCACTAGAACACACCAAGAACGAGGCAGAAAGACACACAATAGAAGACACACTTCAACACACACACGGAACCGAGCAGAACAGCATATTCTAGAACACACAGTGCACGGAGAGGTCAAAATGAACATGTCAGTTAAACACAAAATCATCATGAGAAGGTCATGGTCTGTTTCTGTCATTAGAATCCTAGATATTTCATGTAAAAGATCTCAGATGAGGAGATGACCTCTGGTGCTGTAGAGTTCAGTGGGGGTTGACTGGTTTCGGGGTCAGTGGTTGATGAAGGGGTCTGTGGCTTGGGCGGCTTAGTCCCATTCCAACCATAGATGTCCCAGTTTAGGAACGTCTATTTAGATCCATTTCATTTCGTCATAATCAGGATTTAGCACTTGCTCTAATACACAGCATTAGAAAGAAAGGTTCAAAGTGCAAAGATCTAGGCTAGGGCTTGCACATTATTTCCAGTCTGGCAGTCCTTTTGTGTGTGTGTGTATTTGTATGTGTGCATGTGTGTGTGTGTGCGCGTACGTGAGTGCACACAAATATGTGTGTGTGTGTGTGTGTGCATGCGCTCGTACGACTGTGTCAAGATTATCCATAGAATCAGCCCCATAAACCTGATCAAATCCTCGGAGCGCTCATTCATGGGGGAAATATTCAGAGCCAACGGAATGTGCTTTGTTCTGTCTCTTAAGTGCTACTGTGACTGTGGGGACACAAACAGGACGCTCATGATCTGCTTCTACATCTCTATTTCATACACAGCTCACTCCCCCCTCAGCCCAGATGAGGACCCTCCGGACTTTCTTGTTCTTCTTAATGACGTTGTCTCGTGGTGCTCTGTACAGTAGAGGTTTACTGTGGAAGCCCTGGAGTCAGGACTGTTCATGTTTACTGTACTGTACTGTCACAATAACATCACTTTACTGTTGCTGTGTTACTGTACTGTATTGGTACTATACTGTACCTGTAATACTATACTATACTATACTACTGTCAGTGGCGAAAATCTGCTATCAACTTTGGGGGGGGGGACAATTATATGACATTTTCTCAAGAGCAATTCCTGAGGGGGACACCCAAATTACTGCTGTAACACATAGCACAGTAAAAAAGCGCCATTGTGTCCATAATCAGCTAAGCACTTTCATTGGGAATAATTAATATGATTGAAATTACATATTTATGTTTACAGTGATTTATTGGGGGGGACAAATCATATTTTTCCCAGGGTGGGGGGCTCGTGTCCCCCCTGTCCCCCACGGAATTTCCACCTATGTGTACTGTACTGTACTATACTGTACGGTACTGTACTATACGGTACTATACTATACTATACGGTACTATACTATACTATACGGTACTGTACTATACTATACTATACTATACTATACCGTACTGTAGGTGGACCTGTCTGAGAGTGTGCAGGATCAGATGGCATTGCGCTGTGAGCGTCTGGTATCTTTGGGTGTGTGTGTGTGTGTGTACACTGGTGTGGAACGGGATCTTGGAGAGGTGGGTGGGTGGTTGGTTGGGGGTTCTGGGACGGAGGTAGGTGGATGTGGGAGGGGGGAGGGAGGGAGGGAGGAGGGGGGAGGGAGGGAGGGAGGGAGGGAGGAGGAGGGGGGGGGCGGGGGGGGGGGGGCGGTGTTAGAGGTAGCCAATGACTGTCAGCTCTCATCCCATCTCTCATTAAACAGCCTAGTCCCCCTGTTTCACACGGGCTCTGCTTTACCCACACACACACACACACACACACACACACGCCACACACACACGCACCTACGCACGTTATGTGAAAGCCCCTGGGCTGGTCAGGAATAATAAGCGAAATAGGTGATTCATGATGGGGATCTGAATGCATTCAGCCGAACCACCTGAGTGACCTCATTTACCAGACCTGCGGATAAATATAGAGGCTCGCTCCGCCTTCCTCCGCCACTCTGCGCCTGGCCACACACACACACATCTCACACACACCTCGCACACACACCTCGCACACACTCCCCCAGGCCCGCAGGGGAGAGTCCCCTCTCCCCCAAACACATCGTTGTTCCCTACTTGCTGTGTGGGTGGTTGCGTGTGTGCGTTCGTCTCCGTCTGTGTGTGTGTGTGTTATTGGAGCAGGAGCTCATTTCTCTGGCCAGCTCATCTTGTCTTCATGAGCTTTTGTCTTGGCTTCGACAGCTCCCTGCTAGTTCCTGACATCAACATCAACATCCACCGTCTGGAGATCACTTCTGTTCTCCTGGCCTATTCGCTCAGGGGCCACACACACACACACACACACACAATGGGGGCCTTACTCATCGAATTATATTTCACAGAACAGACATGCACAGTTGAGGCAGCATTCCAAATGGGTTTTACAGAATTCCTGCCTATGTCTGATCAGTGCGGGCTCCATGTTGTAGCTGTACGCAGGCTTGGTCCAGTCGCCAGCTCCTCTCTCTGTCCGGCCCTCATCCCCCTGGGTTCTAATCCTCAGTCTGAACACAGGAAGACCCAATTCTCCTGTCTCCTCTCTCCAAAGCATGAGCCTGCCGTCTGCCTTTTAATATCTGAAAATCCAGATTTGGATTAAAAACACGATGCGGAAATGAAGGGAGAAATAGAGAGAAGGAGAAAAATGGACGAGCTGGGGGAAGGGGGAGAGAGGGAGAGAGGGAGAAAGGGAGAGGGGGAGAGAGGGAGAGGGGGAGAGAGGAAGAGAGGGAGAGGGGGAGAGAGGGAGAGAGGGAGAGAGGGAGAGGGGGGGGAGAGGGAGAGAGAGGGGGAGAGGGGGAGAGGGGGAGAGGGGGAGAGAGGGGAGAGGGGGAGAGAGGGAGAGAGGGAGAGACAGTAAGAAGCTTTTAGACAAACTGGAACAGCATCTTTGGCGTCCGTGTTTGAAGACATGGAGTAGATGAGTGTGTGAGAGCGTTCCCGCCCAGCAGACTGAAGACAATAGACCTGGCTGCTCCCTCTGTACAGCTACGGCTCCTCCCTGACAGGCAGCACAGGGGAAACACGCTACATTACCCTGATCTCCTGCACAGCACTCAGGAGTTGATAGGCCTGCGATGTTTGAAGAATCCTATTACACCTTGTGGAATACTTAACGTTCGGAGTGCACCAGTGGAATGTGTCTCAAAAGAAATTGGACACGATAACCACTGATTCGAATGATGTTTTCGGAAAAAAAAAGGTCTTCCTACTTTTTCGGGGGGCTGGGATGAAATTGTTGAAGGTGCTCGTCTTTGCAAACTTTTCCATCCCCCCCCCCCTGTAATTTAAAGTGCTTACTTTAAAGGCTATCTTATCATCACGCTACATCAGCAATGGTGGTTCCTACGCCTGCAGCCTGAAGAAGTAGTTCATTTGGGCGACAGAAGTGTGCTAACAGTGGGAAGATTTAGTATCCCTGAGTGGATATAAAATTCATAGCATGACGCTCTCTCTTAGTCAGATTATTCAAGCGCCCGTGAGCTTGATCTTCAAAGAGCTCCTTTTGGTGTAACCTTGCCCTGGAAGGTTGAAAACATAAAAAAAAGGCAAAATTGAGTCCAAAAATGGAAAAAAAGCAAAGGTTATCCGTGGCGTCGGGCTGAGGTGCGGAGCTGTGTGGGACCAGCCTGCTGAAAAAGAGCTTCCTTCTCCTCTCTGTCCTCTTCCTCAGCAGGGCTCCATGACGCTGTCCGGCCTGCACTGTGCATCCTTCCTGTGTCATCAGCGTGGGGACTGCAACTGAAACGTTGTGGACCCTGTCTGGGTGTCAGTCAAGGCAGTGCTGAGTCACTGACCCCCAGGGTTGAGTCTCATGCAGCCAGGCTAGTGTTTAGTCTGGGGTGGCGTGCAGATTGGAGGGGGAGGGGGGGGGGGGGATTTGTTGAACCTGAATCAGCCCTAGTGTTGAGTCTATCGAGCAGGCTAGTGTTGAGTCTATCGAGCAGGCTAGTGTTGAGTCCTTCTCCAGGCGTATGTGTAGTGCTTCTGCTCCTCGGAGCCCTCTGCTGAATCCCTATGAGTGTAACATCATTAGATTGCCACCTCCTTCTAACTAGCACTCAGCCCTTTAATGAGGATGCCTACATCAATCACCAAGGGAGACGCTCATTCAGTTAAGAGGAAGAGAGAGCGAGGGAGGGAGGGAGGAGGGGGAGAGATACTATATACAAAGAACAGGGGAGATAAAGGGAGCTAGGCGTAGTTGAAACGGACAGAAGAAAGAGGGAGACGAAGGAGGAGAAAAAAGGGATTTCAAGGGAGAAGGTTGAAGAGATGTACTGAGCTGAAATGGAGGTGTTGTTTGATAAACTCCCAACTGAAGCTCTCGCACAAGCTGTGCTCTGTGTGAATGTGTGTGTGTGGGCTCAGGAGGCTACAGTTACCCTTCTCTCGCTTGCGGACATTCTCCCTGCCTTAAATAGACTGCCAATTGTGCCACTGGGTTTGTGAGGTGAATGTGGTAGTGTATAAACAACGCCTTCCTCCTCTCTGAAGTCATAGCAGAGCACACAGACAAACACACACACACACACACACAGACAAACACACGCACACACACACACACACACACAGACATCGACCTGGGACACATGCACACATGAAACGACTTGAGACACACTGGGACACAGACACACACACTGAACTGACTCACACACGGACCCAAGACAAACACAATTGCAAACACGTTGACCTGGGACACAGACACACACCCACACAGACGCACACACACACACACATTAGGGGGGCATTAGCCCTCAGCACTGCCAGTCAGTAATGGCGCTCAGGGAGAGAGCTGCTCCAGGACTTGGCAGACAGCTGGAACTTTCTCTCTGGCACGTATCCCTGCTAAAGTATGCACAGACAAAGCTGACACACACACACACACATACATACACACACTGTTGGCCAAGTTAGACTGACTGCCTGTTCTCACAGCAGCTCAAATGAGAGACAATATTGAGAGAAGGTTGAAGGAGAGTGTGAATAACCCATCACTTTAACAGCTAATCATTGGCGCTCGTAAATATTGATTCCTGCTGTATGTTATCAACATTAACAGTGTCCCTTATCTTGTTTTCTTTCCCCTCCCCTCCTCTCTCCTCTCTACTCCTCTACCTCTCTCTCTGTCCCTTCTCTCTCTCTCCTCATCTCCTCTCTACTCCTCTACCTCTCTCTGTCCCTTCTCTCTCTCTCCTCAATCTCCTCTCTACTCCTCTACCTCTCTCTCTCTGTCCCTTCTCTCTCTCTCAGCCACGTCCAACGGCACAATGGAAGGCCTGCAGAACCGAGAAGGAGGAGTTTGCAGGAGCAAAGCCATGAAAGTCACCATGAAAGTAGGACAAGGTAAAACGCTGACTCTCTACCTGGAGAACTCGGCCAAAACGCGCCCTTCCCCTCTGCCACAGCTTCCACATGGAATGACTAATGGTTTTGAACCTGTGTTATTCAGCCTGTAGTTATGGGCGATGAACCTGTGGTATTGAGGCCATAGTCCCAGCCCAGCCTAACACACCTGACTCAAACCTACGATGGAAACTTTTTTTTCGATCAGGAACTTTTAGGGATTCTTTTTTGAAGGGAAAGCTTTTAAAGCCCCCGGCCCAAACAACTTGTTTAGTGAGACCCTTAGCAACGACATATGGTTTGTGTAATCGTGTTTGCGTAGCGGCATTGTTATGTGCAGCACGAGCAGCTTCACGTCCTCCGCCTGACGGTGTGTACGGTACACAGCTGTGTGACGATGTAAACATTCCCCTGTCATGGCCGTGCAGAGTTCCACACACACCAGCCGCCATCTGACAGAAACATCTGCTGTTCATGACGCTCTTCTCCCAATTTTGTGGGAATCTCACGAGAAACGGCCCAATACATGTGTGTGTGATAATGATAGCCCTGTGGTGTGATAGTCCATACTGTAACCATGGGAACAGTAGAGACTAACAAGATGCTGATGCTGCAGTCTGGAACTATACCGCCTCAAGGCTTTTACTGTTAGTGACACACTCTCCTCTCTCTCTCTCTCTCTCTCTCTCTCTCTCTCTCTCTCTCTCGTCTCTCTCTCTCTCTCTCTCTCTCTCTCTCTCTCTCGCTCCTCTCTCTCTCTCTCTCTCTCTCTCACACCCCCCACACACACACCCCCCACACACCCACACCCACATACACACTCATGAAGTATCCTCATGCTCCTGTGTGGTATGATAGCATATGTAAACAGTGGAGTGATTCACCACACGGTGAGAGCAAATGGCTGTTGGTTCAGCAACCAATTGCACTTAACCACCATCCCTTGGGCTACATTGTAATGTTAATGTATTTACATCGCCACAGAATTTAGACCCATCGGAATGTAAATGTCCTTGTCTGTCTGTGTGTCTGTGTGTGTGTGTGTGGCCCTCTTGTGTGATAAAAAAAGGAAGAACTTTACATTTAGTCATTTAGCAGACGCTCTTATCCAGAGCGACTTACAGTAAGTACAGGGACATTCCCCCCTAGGCAAGTAGGGTGAAGTGCCTTGGCCCAAGGACACAACGTCATTTGGCACGGCCAGGGAATCGAACTGGCGACCTTCAGATTACTAGCCCGACTCCCTCACCGCTCAGCCACCTGACTTTATCTCCATAATCTTTTTGATAATCCATTGTGAGCATCAAAAACATCCAACACACACCCACACACGCATGGACACACACACAGACACACAAACACAAACTGACACCCATCTCTCCTTTTGTCTCCCACTCCCTCCTCTCTCTCTCCACCCTCCCTGTCCCTCCCCCCCCATCCCCCTGCCTGACAGCCCGTTGTGGGCTCTGTCTGCGGCAGCAGAGGGAAATGTCAGCCAAATGGGTCAGAACACGAGAACACACTCCACTCCGCACATGCTCAGTATGCCCGAAAGGCACTTCATATCGATGCAGAGCCAATCAGATCGTCCATGCGCGCCTCATCTCCTAACACCATGTGTGAATGTTCATCACTTCGTACCCTTTCCTCACTCATCTATTATTGATGGACATACAACAATACACCGCAGACCAGCATCATCACTGCACCCAACCTACCGTCCTCACTTTACTGTTGCATGCCTCTGGTCATGGGCAGGAGCGAGGGGGGAGGAGAAGGGAAGGAGAGGGTAGAGGGCTGAGGGCTGAGAGAGAGAGACAGAGACAGAGAGAGAGAGAGAGAGAGAGAGAGAGAGAGAGAGAGAGAGAGAGAGAGAGGAGAGAGAGAGAGAGAGAGAGGGAGAGGAGAGGAGGATGCAGGAATGGAAGGAGATTTATTTAGAATGGATTTTGCTGTGGGAGCAGGCTTGATTGTGTTTGTCTAATGATAACGAACAGAGACACCACCCATCTTTCTCTTTATTGCCCTCCCTCCCCCTCTCTCCCTCTCTCTCTCTCTCTCTCTCTCTCTTCTCTCTCTCTCTCTCTCTCCTCTCTCTCTCTCTCTCTCTCCTCTCTCTCTCTCTCTCTCTCTCTCTCCATGTCCTAGCCTAAGGCCTGGCCTCGTCACTTACACAATATAGCTTTGTGGGCTTGTTTTACACACCTCAGAAACCTTGCTGAAACGCACACCGACATAGTCAAACACACACAGAGAAACATGTACACACCAAACTTCACAGTCACACACACACATTCACAAGGGAAACAAATCACATTGTAAATAGACAAGACACACACACACACCAGCCATGGGGCAGATGCAGATAAGGCCTGATAAAGTTCGTTGGATCTGATATGTGTACATAGAGTCATCCCCATAGGTTTGTAATGGTTTGTAATAGTCCCTGTCTGCCTGCTGTGCCCTCGTAAAGTCGACGGCGGACACAGCCAATGTTGACTTCACAAAGACTTCAAAGTGTGTGGTGAAAACGGCAACAGACAGCCTGATAAACTGTCTGCTTCCTCTCGGAATGCGATTTCCCTTCAAAACCGAAAGAGCCCCCTCCTTTTCCATCTCTCTTCTCCTCCTCCTCTCTTCTCTTCCTCCTCTCTTCTCCTCCTCCTCTCTTCTCCTCCTCCTCTCTTCTCCTCTCTTCTGGTCTGTTCTCTTCCCTCTGCTCCTTAACTCTCCTCTCCTCTCATGTCCTCTTCTCTCCTTTCTTCTGTTCTCCTCTTCTCCCCTTTCCTCTCCTCTTCTTCTCTTCTCTCTTCTCCTTAAGTAATTCTTCTCTCAGGCCGAGTTCAACCCATTGCAATAAATAAAGCATATTATGGGCCTTTTAACACTATGAATAATGAATAACAATAAAAAGTTAATATATAACTACTACTAACCCCATTCTGCCATGTCTGAGTGAATGTTCTGTGTGTGTTTGTGGGTGCGCGTTTGTGGGTGTGTGTTTGTGTTTGAGGGTGTGTGTTTGTGTTTGAGAGGGTGTGTGTTTGTGGGTGTGTTTGTTTGTGTTTGCTCTGTGCCTATACACTCTCTTAGCTCCTGTTAATGTGTCAGTATGTTAGAAACCCATCTGGGTGCGTGTGTGGGGGATGTGTGTGGGACCGTAAGACCATTGTGAAGGATAGTATTTCTTTCTGATGTGTTCGGGGTGGCTGAGGGTGAGCTGGGGCCTGAGCCCCCCCCCCCCCCCCCCATCCCCCCCCCCCCCTCATCCCCCCTCTACATGCCTGGAACCTCCCCTTACATTTACAGCCCAGTACATTACACAAGATCAAACCTCTGTTATGCAGTATGTAAACAGACGTAACAGAAGAGTACTACCTGTATAAATTATGCATGAATTGAAGGTTTGTTTTGACACTGCAAGAGAAGAAAATCCCTTGGCACGTGTGTTTGTGTTTGCGTAGGCTTTGGTGGGTTCTTACAAAAACATTCAAACGTGTGTGTTTCTCTTGCAGACCCAAACACAGTGGTACCGGACCCTGTGGAACCAGACGAACTGGACAACGCCATACCAGAGTCCAGCCCTCGTCCAAATGACCAGGACAAGCCTGAACCTGTACTACCTGGAACACTGGTGAGTGGAACCCAACACTCTCAACTGGACTTCCTTTCTTAGTGGGCTAAGCGCCATACTCTGTCCTCCTTGTTAGAGGGGAGGGGAGGAGAAGAGGGGTGGCTAGGGAAGGGGGGGGGGGGGGGGGGGGGAAGGAGGGGAGAGGTGAGGAGGCATGAGAAGAGAAGAGAGGGAAGGAGAGGAGAGATAAAAAAGGAGAGGTCCTTGGCAGCAGCTGCAGGCATACATGGAAAACAGATTTGATTCTGCTCAGATTTCAGTCACTCGAGGAGCCAGTCACTCTCACATCCAGTAACCCCCCCCCCCAAACCCCTCAACCCCCCCCCCCCCCCCATAACCCCCACAGACAGAAGGATTAAACAAAATCAGATGTCCAAATATCTCCATCGCCTCGCCCTCCCTCTCTCCATATCTCTCCTGGCCTCTGCACATAGGAACTGTGGCCTGGTTGCGGGGAGCTCTGCCCCCAGCCCGGGCCAACCCATATCACAGTCGCAATCTGACAAAGCGATGAAGGGCAACTCCAGATTTCATTAGGAGCCTGTTCTGATTAGCCTTATTCAATTAGATGACATCAATGGGGCTTGTCAGTCAGGCTAAGCAAACACAAATGTTATTGTGGCCGTTCCAGGCATTAAACATTAAGATAGATAATTACTGTAAAGTACACATGGGCTGTGACAATTCATGTAATGAAAACTCTTTTTAAAACGTTCTTTCCCCCTCCCTCCCTCCCTCCCTCCCTCCTCCCTCCCTCCTCCCTCCCTCCCTCCCTCCCTCCCTCCTCCCTCCCTCCCTCCCTCCCTCCCTCCCTCCCTCCCTCCCTCCCCTTCTCTTACATGATGCCTCACCTCTCCTCTCTTTCGTTGCATTCCCCTCCCTCCCATTGCTCCTCGTCATCGCTCCCCTTTCTTTCTCCTCCCCCCTCCCTGTGCCTCCCCTCTTCTCTCCTCCTTCTCCCCCCTCCCTCCCTCCATCTCCCTCCCCATCTCTTGTGTCGTAGACTCTAGTAACCACGGCAACCGGGCTGGGTCCAGCGGCAGCTCCTCCTCCTCCTCCTCAGACGGCATCCTGGGATCCAAGGTCGCCGTCTTCTCGGCCATCGGCGCCGGCTGCATCATCTTCCTCCTGCTCATCCTCTTCCTCGTGATCCTCCTCATCAAGATGCGCAAGCGCGCCCGCAAGCACGCCGCCCACTCCCAGCCCCGCCCCTCGGCGCTGTCGCTCAGCACGCTGACCAATCACAACAAGCTCCCCGGCGGCGGCGGTGGAGGCGGCGGGGCGGGGACGGAGCCCAGTGACATCATCATCCCGCTGCGGACAGAGAACAACTACTGCCCGCACTACGAGAAGGTGAGCGGAGACTACGGGCACCCGGTCTACATCGTCCAGGAGATGCCCCCTCAGAGCCCCGCCAACATCTACTACAAGGTCTGAGAGAGGAGGAGGAGGAGGAGGAGGAGAGGAGGAGGAGAGGAGGAGAGGAGAGATGAGACGTCACCTACCACACATCTGAGTTGTCAGGGGAGGAGAGAGTGTGTTCATCCACTGAGGGACAGTTTCACTTAGGGTTGTTATTTTTTTTTGGGGGGGGGGGACTTGATGATGATAATAATGATGAGGATGATGAGGAGGAGGGTGCCAGACCGGTGTTTTCCTGACGATCTGCTGCCCAGCGCCTGGAGAGAGAGAGAGAGAGAGAGACGCCCCTCGGAGGACGAGGAGCAGCGGAGTGTGGACGTTTTGTGGTCGTTCAAGGGTGGTTGACCCTCTCACCCCACCTATCCTGCCCTGCTTTCCTTCCCCCTCCCTGGGGCTGAGTCTGCTGTCAGGACCCTTGGAAATGGTGCTCCCTGGTACAGTACGGGTTGTGCTTGACCCTATAGAAGGACACGGTGTAGTAAAATAACTCCCTATAGAACAGCTATTCAGTATGACCACAGCCATGGCACACACATACACACACACACACTGCCCGGGAACACACTGACATCAGACCCTAATACCAACCAGCTACTGTGTGTGTATGTGTGTGTGTGTGTGTGTGTGTGTGTGTGTGTGTGCGTGTGTATGCTTGCGTGTGTGTCAGTCAGGGCTCTGTGGTGGGGGAAGGAAACTCTCCAGGTAGCTCAGGTATCGGACACCGTGTGTGTGAGCGTGTGTTTATTCCCAAGTGTGTGTGTGTGTGTGTGTTCCTCTCCTTCAACCTCTGATGTTTGCCTTACTATTTTTGATGGAAGATTCCTTCCACCCTGTTTCAGTTCACAAAGCAGTTGTATTTTATTAGATTTTCCTACAAGTGCACAATGTATAGAAACGCATAGTTCATGATGATAATCCATGATAATCCCACCCACTCACCACCACTGACAACCATTCCACCCCCTGAGAACCCTCATCTGGATTGATTCATGTAGAGGTGTGTGTGTGTGTTTGTGCGTGTGTGCTCCCAGCATTCTGATATGATCTTTAGCCATGCTTCTGGTATTTATGACTTCCTCCCACAGTTTGGAGTCTTGGGACGCCTGTGAGGGTGTGTCCACCTCCCTGTATCTGAGAATGTGTGTGTGTGTGTGTGTGTGTGTTTGGGCAAGCCCAGACTGGTCTAGTAAGCAGACAGGCTTTTATGTCTGTCTGTCTGTCCATCTGTGTGTCCACCAGTCTCTCTGTCTCTCCGCCTGTCTGTGTATGTCGAGGACTCAGCAAAGTCTGCTGTGGCAGTGCCAGGGAGTGACTCATCTACATGGCATCTTGGTGCATGCTGACCCCTGCCAGCCAGGAGAGAGAGAGAGACAGAGAGAGAGAGAAATAGAGCGAGAGAGCGAGAGAGAGAGCCTAGACTTGAGAAGAAACCATAAACAGAGCAGAAGAAGAGAGAGCGAGAGGGAGAGGGAGAGAGAGAGAGAGGATGGAATGATTCTGGTTAAACGTTCGTTCACCTTTCCTTTTTCAGCTGTGCTGTGAATAAGAATGCTGGTATGAATATTCCACAGCCGAGCTGTCCAGCCACAGAGTAGAATACAAGCAACCATCACACACACCAGGACACAATCCAGCGTCTTAGTCCATGTGTGTGTGACTGTGTGCTTTTGGGATTGGGTTGATCCACGTGCGCCTGCGTGTGTGTTTGGTCTTTTCTGAGGAAAAAGCCTGAGCCTTAGGCCTGAGCATGGGCGAGGCCCAGAACTGCTACCAGGGCCGCAGTTAACAGGGTGTGTTTAAAGACCTTAGCAGGAAGAGACAGCTAGTCAGCTAGCTGGACAGACGGTTAGACCGGAGAGACACATCCACCTTGATCTCTTGAGTGTTTCTGCTCGTGTTGGTTTACACCGACAGCTGCCCTCTACTGCCTCGCATGGTGAGAATGGGAACAGTCGCGTCAGATAGACAGCCAGAGAGACACACAGGCTCCAGAGATACAGGCTCACCGGGTTCTGAGAAGACTGATGATGGGTGTGACTGCACTCTCAGTGGGGTGTTCTACTCCACTGTGTCCCCGGCTGCAGACTGCAGTGGCCTTGAGAAACAGATAGATGATACTCCTCACACACAACCTCTCACCACCTACCCACCCACCCACACCCACACACACACATACCCCAGCGTGGAAGTTGGGGTCAGGGCACTTTCAAAACACCTCATCCAAGAATCACGACATCGCCAGTGTCATTCATCCCTCGTTGTCATTCATAATAGTGACCTGTTAGTATTATTGTTACTGTTATTGTTATTATTATTATACACAATTTGGCAAAAAAAGAATTAAAGTGAAATAAAAATGTACATATATTGAGAGTCTGATTTTAAATGTAATTTCACCTGAACACTGCTCTTATGAGAAATATAAGACTAGATTTTTGTAATGGAGGTTTGTTTGTAAATAGCTGTCTTTTTAAAAGAAAAGTGTGTTTTGTATGAATTCTTGCTTTTTTTTTTGTCTATGTTCTATTTTATGTTACATCTTTTTCTGCAATAGGACACAAGTCTGTTTTAGAGTGTCCAGTATTGAAAAACATCTGTGTTAATCCATACATAGAATTTGGCTCATTCGCATTTAACGAGACTTAAGTTGCACAAAAAAAAACTCACCCGAAAAAAAAACTCAGTCTGCATCACTGACTCAGAAGTGAAGCTCGTTAAACACAAACCACCACCGAGCACATGGCTTGAATAGAAAAGGTTCTTATACTTAGACCACATGATAAGATGCTGTTACTGCATCCCTCACCAAACCTTACAAGAGAGGAATATATCCTACTCCTTTTAGTTCTAGACCTAGACCTATATCTATAGCCATGAACACATTCCGCTGATATGCTATGGACCGTAATTACTGACACATGCGCCTTGTCATGATCCTTTGACAGTCTGGGAGTCAACGTGTCTGATATAGTGGGTATTAAAGACCAGAAGGGTGATTAGCCTGCCACTGTTATAGACAGCACGTCATTAGAGTCTGGTCTGATTCCACTGTCTGTGTGAGTCACCTGACCTGGTTCATCACCGTAGGCTGTGTGAGTCAAACGCAGGACACCAAGAGGAATCTCCACAGCCGTTTTAATAACTGCATCAGGCTAGACAGAGAGAGAGAGAGACAGAGAGAGAGAGAGAGTTAGAGAGGTTTTCACCGCTCATTATCTCCTGGGCTCATTTTTGAGAATTGCTCCCTCTTTTCTCTCTCTCTATAGAATATGTTCTCCTCTGTCCTTCAGGAAGGTCATAGGAAGCCATTTTTTGCCCGTCCCGCTCTGAGACACACAATTCTTGTTTTCTTCCTGCTCTTGTTCATGCCACAGTATTATGTTCAATGTGCATGTAAGCTAACCTGTTGAATTTGTTCCCCGGTGTTTGATTCATAACTGTTTATTTTGATTGCCATTCACTTTGCCGCTTCTCAGCGTAAACTTGTCGGCACCAGCTACAAACGGAAGTAATGTTCCAGAAGTTTGGAAACCGCATAATGATAAATAAAATTTTTCCCATGGAAATGTTGTGAGAATGTTTTTGTCTGATGGGTAAATGAGGCTGGGGGGGTGAAAAGTAGTCAAAATACATTACACAGAGAGATACCATCTACACTTTAGAACTAGTCCAAACACGATGCTTCGACTTTAACCCTTTCCTCTTCAGATGTTAGTCTCAGCCGACCCTTCACTGACCACCCCAGCACCCACCTTCCTTCCTCACCCCATCTCTCCCACCCCAACTTCGGGGTCGGAACTGCACAGATGGACCTGTTCTGATCCATTAGTCAGATTGGAGTCACACACACACTTCATATATTCATATTTTGGAGGACGGACACGCCTTTTTGCAGAGTAACTAATATCCGTATCAACCTTCTCTGCCCTCGTGTCCTCCGAAATTACATTTCTTCATACATGATTAAATCTGATTGGTTGCACCCCGCGTTTCCATTGCGTTTGTCTGAAATTACAGTCTCCAGTTTACTCGACAGAGGGATCTATTCCAAGAGGCGGGGGAAAGCAGAGATGGCATGAAATGTTATTAGAGTGATTGGGCATTTTCACTGACAAACACGTCAGTGTTTATGGCCGGTCTTTCGTGCTGTTGATGATGTGAGGGGAGACTGGAGAGACAGTGGCAGAGAGCTGGAGCGAGAGAGGGAGAGAGAGAAAGAAAGAGAGGGAGAGAGGCAGAGAGAGAAAGAGAGGGAGAGGGAGAGGGAAAAAAGGCAGAGAGGGAGAGAGGCAGAGAGAGAAAGAGAGGGAGAGGGAGATAGGGAAAAAGGGAGAGAGGGAGAGGGAAAAAGAGAGAGAATGCCCATGGCTCCACTTTCATTCTCTCACTCTAAAACTACTCTGTTCACTGCTCCTCCTCTCCCTCTCTCTCTCTCTCTCTCTCTCTCTCTCTCTCTCTCTCTCTCTCTCTCTCTCTCTCTCTCTCTCTCTCTCCCCCTCTCTTCCTCTCTCCCTCTCTCTCTCTGTCTCTCTCTCTCTCCCAGCCTAAGGGCAGGTACGTGCATCTGTTTCCTGGCAGGGTCCCGAGATACCTCCGTAGAACCACGCTACTGTGGGTTTATTAAAACCTTCCCCCCACCAAACTGCACACGCTGTGTCTTTGTGTGTGTGTGTGTGTGTGTGTGTGTGCGTGCGTGTGTTTGTGTCATGGGGGCCTCACAGCTTATTGTTCTACAGCCAAGTGTCAGCCTCAGAAAATACTCTTACAGCTTGCACTGCAGTCCAAATGCAGTGGGAGATGTTTTCAATCTGCCTTCTCCTAATGACCAGGAGCTCACCATCAGGTAACTCTCCATCATATTAGAACACGCTCTCAATTCAATTTCCCATCCACTCAGGGATGAAGCAATTCAGCATGAAACCTCACTCTGTTAGTGGGTATTTCATGCTATCCTCTGATAGGCTACGTCTGCATATGTGAGTACTACTGACAGTGTGTGTGTGTGCGTTCTTTTCTCCTTCTACTTCCAACCTTGAGCCGTTGAAGCAGCAGGAAGGACTGTCAGGCCGGCTCTCCAGCGGGCCCATGTGTAGTCGAGTGGGCGTTGTCGTCGATAGCTCTTAAGCGATTAAGTGTGGTTCCTCTTCCGTATGGATCCGGGGGGGTAGAAAGGCTCGTAATTCAGCCACGGATCAATAGGACGTGTCGGGGGACGTGTTCTCTGTCATGTAATGCAGATATCCATTTTTAATGAGTTAATGCATCACTCAGCCCTCATTAATAATGCAGACGCTCTAATGTCTTTCATCAAATATCAAACGGTATTTGGTCAACGTTGAGTTTTGAGTGAAACTTTTTTGAAAAGGCGGAAAAGCCCGGAAACTGGGAAAAAAGGAAGGGAGATAAATTATATGGAACAAGATACGATTGGAGGGACAGCCCCCAAAAGATTTTATGTGAAGACTAATTCATCTTGATCAGTTACAATCAGTGTTGAAACCACATCTGAATGTCTGTTTCTTTGATCCCAGGGAATAGACATGAAATAGAGATTCTGCTTGTGGCTTTTTGCTTTTTGTCAGCCTTTCATTTCACACACACACACATACATACCCACTCACACACTCACGCACACACACTCTCTCACACACACGCGTCAGCCACATATTGATGGCATTATTATGACCAGAACATGCCCGATCAGGCCCATGCAGTGGCTGGGATCCAGGTCTGACTGAGCATCATCAATCATATACAGAGTGTGAGCCCATGACATACACACACACACACACACACACACACGTACATACTCTTTCACACAAATGCACCCCCCCCCACACCCCCACACACACACAGAGGGTGCAGGGGAGGGGTCTGGGGGGAGCGGGGGACTCCAGGGCCCCTGGCTGCTGGGTCGCAGGTGTGGCGATCGGGGAAGAAAGTGGGAATTATTCCCTCTCTTCCTTTCCTCCTTCTTTTTAAAAAGAGAAATCGCTCCCTCCCTCCCTCCCTCTCGCCCTCCCACCCTCCTTTCCTTGCCTTTGAAAACGCTCCATTTCCATCCCCATTTCCTTCAACCAATTTAAAACCCACACTCCCACCCCCCCCCCTCCTCTCGCCATCGTCATCAACACTGCTCTGCTCTGCTCCTCCGTCTCCCTGCTCTCAATTAGGCCATGCCTGGGATCTTTGGCATTATCTCTGCTGCTGTCCATTTATAAAACACGACTCCAAACGCATTTGCACAATTTTCCAATTACAGTATTGTGCCTTGAAGCCTAGGTCTCCCCCCTCTCTCTCTCTCTCTCTCTCTCTCTATCCATCTCTATCTCTCTCCCGTTCAGCTCTCTCTTCACTCACGTCGCTCTGCAGTGAGAGAACACACCCCACACACACAGGTTCAGTCTAATGATAGGGATTTCGCTGGTCTCTGTCTACCACTCTGAATGCTAACTCAAAATCGTTCTGCCATTTAGACCGGCAGGATAATGGATTCATTATCATATTTTTGGTATTGTTATCTCACAGTAAACACTATCTTACAGTTTGACTGTACTTTGACTGTTATTCAGAAGGAAGATTTGAGCTTGATGATATAGACATTTGACTGGAGGTTTGCAGACAGGAAACGCACTATACATACAAAGCAGGACTCAATCCACTGGTCAGCTGCTGTATTTAATTTCTTTCTTGGTACAGTCAAAGTAAAAGTGGAAAAGATTCTCAACAAAGGGTGCAGAATAAACCCATACTGGATGGTTGGCAGGCTAGGTTGGAAAGCCGAGATTGCTTCTTCAAAACGCAAACCCAGACAACAACAACTTTGTTCAGCTGTGATAACTCCTGTTGGATGTGTGACAGGGAGATATACCTTCATCCTCTCCAGTCTTCTCCTCACAGGCCAGGCTGCAGCAGACACATCCATCCTCACACATCCACAAACACTAACCTCTGCTCCTCTGGCCACTCACCTGCCCGATACGTGTGTGTGTGTGAGCGTGTGAGTTTGTGTGTGTGTGTGTGTGTGTGCACGTGTTCCAACCATAAAGAGGGTGACAGGATGCGTTGGAACAGAGGTCAGGGATCTTACCATGTGACCTGGGTGCTGCCTCGTCCTTTTAAAGGAAGACACACATGGCTGAAAGATCCCTCTGCTGTACAGAATTCGGATTCAGGATCTGGTCTGTGGATTTGTGTGAACTGCACACAAAATGCTACAGCTCTGTGCTTTGCAGCACGGGACACTGCTTTGGGGTAAAAATGTTGCCGCGGTAACTCATTTTCTCACATGCCGGCTGATATCACTCAGACAGCAGAGGAACACGGGGGGGTATCTAAATATTCATGAAGGGCAGGGACTCTTTACAGCCTAGTGCACACACACACACACACACACAAGCACACACAAGCACACACAAGCACACACACAAGCACACACAAGCACACACAAGCACACACACAAGCACACACACATGTATGAAGTGCAAGGACTTCCTCAATACAGGCACATCCTCATCTCATGCCTCACTGATCTCATTCGCATCACGCAGCGCATGCTCGCAACAACTCACAACCGCACACACACGCCCGCACAACTCACAAACCGCACACACGCGCACCGATACATCTGTAAATGGATATGCGGGCATCGACAACGACAGCACGCATGCCGGGCACAGCCCGTCGTGTCATGGAGACGGAACATGCGAGTCGGACGCTTCCCCTCTCCTCGTGGCTTGCTGACGAGCCCAAGTGGCTCAAAGCGAAACTCAACCGCCGCACAAACACAATTAGCAGCAGAAACCTCCACTTTAACCAGCTGTTTCTTTCCACGCCAGCTGGCTCCATGCAACCGAGTCACGCGCGGGCCTTCCTGACACGATGACGGTGCAGAGACAGCCCTCCCCCCCAGCCCGCTCCTCCCCCTCCCCAGCCTGCTCCTCCCCCCCCCCCCCCCCCAGCCTGCTCCCCCCCAGCCTGCTCCTCCTCCCCCCCCCCAGCCTGCTCCTCCCTGGTTGGTATTCAGAGTGGGGAGGGGCGCTGCCGGGGCTGATATGGCAGGGTTGGATGTGATGAGGACTGATCGCTGAGGGCCGAGCAGCAGTCTGAATGTTTGGCACGGAGACAGCGGATTCCGTTTCCATGCCAATCTGGCTTGTCTGGCGTAGGATCGGGCTTGACCTTCACAGCCTGCTGACTCCCGGGACGAACAGACCTGGAGACACTGCACACACACTACCACACACACACACACACACACTCTCACTCTTCCACACACACACACACTTCCACACACGCATGAACACACACTCACTCATACTTCCACACACACACAAACTTCCACACACACATACACACACTTCCAGACATGCACACACACTATTCCAGACACACTCACAGTAGGAACATACCTAGAGAAACTGCACACACAGACTTACACACAGACACATAAACACACTTCCAGACACAGAACACGCAGTTCCAGACACACATTTCCACACACTCGCACACACACTTCCACAGATGTATGGAAGCAGAAGGACTCCAAGGCTGGATGTGTACCCTGGAGCAACCTGGGGCTCAGCTGAATGCAGATGGCTTCTGCTTTTCATCTTTCATGATCTCTGATCACACGTTCATTGCTCTTTTCTCCCATTCCGACAGATCTCTGATATTCCGGAAAGGAACGGTGGGGACTGGAACATTTGCGCCTGCACCAGTCAGGGTTGGGGTCACACACCGAAACACTTCCAGTCTACATTAAATGGACTCGCAGACAGGCCTCCAGCCCAGCTCTGTGTGAGATTGGTGTGTGCAGGTGTGTGCGCGTGTGTGTGTCCGCAGCCAGACTGAAGCAGGCCCTAACAGCTCGTCCTAATGAGAGGGACTGCAGAGCCTGTGGTTAATTGACCACCTTTAATGAGTGTCAAACTGGGGAGGCCATTAGACTGGGGGGCTGCCACGGGTCACCGCTGCGAGGGGGGGGGGGGGTGGTTGGGGGGGAAGGGGGGGAAGGGGGGGAGGCGCACACAAAAAAAGACAGGCCGAGAGAAAAGAGGAGATTGAAAAAGTGCTGTGTCTGTGCATGTGTGTACTGTATGGGTGCCAGACCATGTCCACATGCTTTTGAGTGTGTGTTGACATGTGTACTGTCAATGTGTTGGTGTATGTATTTGTGCATATGTGTTTGTCTATCCGTGCGTTTGCGTGTGTGTCTGTGTATTTGCGCGCCTGTCTCCTTCCACGCAGGGAGACACAAGAACCGTTCGCCTCTGCTCTCATTCTAATATTGTCTCCGACAGAGGTTCAGGCCCTGTGAGCAAAACAAATAAAAGAGAAAGAGAATAGATTTCTCTCCCCTTCTCTCCCTCGTCTGTCTCCCTGTCCCTGTCAGACCCCTGTGATTTAGACGCGGGGAGCAGCTTAATGACCGCCATCATGCGGTCTGCAGAGCTGGGAGAGAAGAGCTCCGTGTCTTCCTGATACTCCGATTATGGCAAACAACCCTGTTCAGAAGCTGCTGATGAGCTCATTTCAAAACGAATATTGCAAAACAAACAGAACGTCCTTGCTCCTTATCTGACGCACCGTGCAAATGCTCTTCAAGGGTAGACGCGCGCGCACACACACAGCTAGCGCACACACACCCGCACATCGTCTCTCCACGCTATTGGATTGAAATGGAGCCCTCCGCACATTTCCTCCCGAGTATTGATTTAATCAGCTGCGTATCATGTTCGAGGCCCGCTGCATCATCTGATGCAACGCACACCGCAAACGGCGAAAGACGCCATCCATCACCATTTAGCGGGACAGGCCTTTGTAGTCGGAACATGGAGTCATTAGAGCTTCACCAGGATGGACACACTGACCTCCCGGGGGCTGCAAGGTCAATGACACTATTAATGCGGAGCCTGGGCAGTTCTTTAGGGAAAGAGGCTAATTGTTGACAGACCTCGACTTCATAACCGATACCTAGCCTAATTGAAGTGTCAAAAAAGTAGAATCGGTAACAGACAAGGTATTAGTTGTGTTAAGATATTACGGTCGCCTCTCTCACGGGTACTAACCTAACAGATGTGTTGGGAAGGTAACACCGACCGCAGAAAAACACTGGAGGATAAACACGGCCGCACCGTGGTTGTGCCTGGCGGAGGGCCGAGTGTGCTTGTTTTCTCTGATTCAATACCAGACCCATTCAAGTCGGAAACATGCGGATACGGTCGTCAGAGAGAGCGGCATTGAGATGAATGTCATGTGGTCTTCAAGAAAAATGAATTCCGCTTCTAGAAAGGCTCATGACTGCTGATGCTGTAGAACTGATAACCAGGTGAAACAGAGACGCTTGGGTTTAAAGGTCAAATGATGTATTTCTATTTCCAAATGTGAGTTCATTAACTTTATTTTAGTTTGTATGATGATTTTGTGTTTCATAACATATAGGCGGATTAAGGATGTATCTTTTCTTTTTGCATTTAGTATTTCCTTATTAAATATAAATCCATAGTCACAGTATCATTTTACATATATATGTTAGTTACAAGTTACATGGGTTTACAAGAATTGGGTTTGTACCAAGGGTTGGTAAGTACTTCCAGTGTTACCAAGTGTTACTAAGGGTAACCACAAATCCTTAAGGGTTAGTTACTAAGAGTTACTAAGGGGTTCTAAGTGTTTCTAAGGGTTAGTACCACTAAGGGTTACAAAAAATTCTCAGGTCTGAAGTTTTCAGACACAGAGCCTTGTCCTGGCCTGGAAGCTTCCAGAAGAACATCAGGATGTTTGGAATAAACAGAATCACTGCAGGCATGGTCCTACTTCCGGGTGGCTGACCTCAGAGACTGAGACGTTATTGAATACATCTCTAATCTTTGCCTAGAGGAGTATGTTTCCTCACCTCCACCCAACTCCCCCCTACACACACACACAACCACAAACACACACACGCACACACCATGTCTCCAGTGTTCAGGTCTGTACTAGCTGCAGTGTTATCCTCAGTGTTCAGGTCTGTGCTAGCTGCAGTGGTCTCCTCAGTGTTCAGGTCTGTGCTAGCTGCAGTGGTCTCCTCAGTGTTCAGGTCTGTGCTAGCTGCAGTGGTCTCCTCAGTGTTCAGGTCTGTGTCTGGCCGAGCAGGGAAGGCGCCGTCTCCGGCCCAGCTCTGTCAGCAACCTCACTGGACCATGAACACACAGAGACAGAACACTCCGGAATGCTGGCGGGGTCACTATCGACCTACCTACCCACACCCACACCCACGAGCACACACACACACACACACACAGACATTGTCACACACACACAATTAAATGGTTCTCTCTTTCTCATACACACACACATAACCCTCCCCCCCCTACACACACACACACACACACAGCAGAAGTAACCTGATACAAAGACACAGGAGCTAGCTCAGTGTGCGGCTAACTGCCTTATCTCCCTCTGGCTGCGCTCTTCTTTCCTCTTAACATTCTTTCAGGTATTTAGCAGAGACCTTTTCTCTTTGTCTGCCCTTTTCAAAGACATGCTTTATGTTGCGAGCCCTCCTCCCTCCTCTCCATAGTCCCTCCATTCTACCCCCCAAACACCCTAGCTCTCTCTCTCTCTCTCTCTCTCTCTCTCTCTCTCTCTCTCCCTCTCCCCTTCTTTTTCGCCATCTTCTCTTTCCCCAGCTTTCTCCCATTGTTTCAGCTATGCAAGACAAATTAGAATGACCCAGACACAATTAGGTCACATAGGGACACATTGCTTTGCACCAACTGAAACTTTGGAAACTCAGATGCTCAAAATGTAAACAAGCTGGGTTGCCATGGAGAGTAGTGCAGGACAGACCTGAATCACAGACAAAGTACTCCCCTCACCCTCTCTAGTATGACTGGAGAACACAGGGTCTCATATGAACACACAGGCAGAGATGTGGCTGTGTGTATGTGTGTGTCTGTGTGTGTATGTGTGTGTCTGTGTGTGTATGTGTGTGTCTGTGTGTGTCTGTGTGTGTATGTGTGTGTCTGTGTGTGTATGTGTGTGTCTGTGTGTGTATGTGTGTGTCTGTGTGTGTATGTGTGTGTCTGTGTGTGTCTGTGTGTGTATGTGTGTGTCTGTGTGCATCCACACATGCATGAATCGGCTTCAAACACTGAACAAACCTAATACTTTGAGCAACATGGGATGGCCTGGACACACACTCCAAAACGGAAAAACAATAGACGCTCACGTCCTGCACTCTATTCAGGAAAATCTATTTCTGCTTGGATGCCAAACACACAATACCTTCTCAGGTTAGGATAGCTTATTGACTAATCAGTTCTGACAGGTGGAACAAAACAATTTAATACAGGGCTGATTTCACATCAGAGCCGAACGCCATTTACATAAGCCTGCTCACTGGGGTGAGACAAGCATGTGGAGAGACCCAGGGAGACCGGTCGGATGCTCCAAATACCCTGCCCCTTCTCTCTCTGACCTCGATGAGAAGATCTGCACACACACACACACACATGCACACACAGACACACACATATCCACACACACGCACAGGCATGTGCATTTACACATCAAATTCCCATAGACGCATGCAATCACATACAAATCCGTACTTAGGCGCATACGCGCATGCAGACACACACACACCAAAGGACATTCAGAGAGATAAAGAGAGACAAAGAAAGGAAGAAAAAGAGAGGAGAGAGGGAGAGAGAGGAAGAGAGAGAGAGAGAGAAGAGAGAGAAAGAGAGAGTAAAGAGAGAGTAAAAGAGAGGCGGGGGGTGGGACACCCCTGTGGCTGAGAGTGCGAGAGGAGGCACTGGGGTGTCTCTCTACTGAGTTAATGTCTTTTAACAGTTTGGCTCCAGGTCCAGGTCGACCAGAACTGAACATCTGCCAGAACCGGGTCTGATCATCTGTGACGGCAAAGAAACCCTCTGGCATGTGTGTGTGTGTGTGTGTGTGTGTATGCCAGTCCGTTTGTGTGTTTGTGTGAGTGTGTGTGCGAGCTGTGTGCGCGTGCGAGCGTGTGTGTATGTGAGTACATGTGTGTGTACGTGTGCATGCAAGCGTGTGTGTGTGTGAGCGAGTGAGTGTGTGTGTGTGCGTGCGTGTGTGTGATGCAGTGCTGCAGATGCGAGAGGACAGAAACACCAGCAGAGCTGAATTACCCTGGACAAAGCCATTGACTGAGGCATTAAGGTGACAAAAGCATATTTACAGCACATAGCTCTCATTCATCCCCCTGCCTAATGTGCTGCACATCAATATCCAGGAGAATGCTCACAGCACATCACACAGAACTACCATGGAAATTAGCCTGACTAACTGTCTCTCTCACACACACACACAACTGCTCACACAGGCAGCAGGAATGACTAACCGGTGGTGACTGCGAGGCAAGCGGGAGAGGGATTGCGAGCGGAGCGGGGGGAAATGAGTGCTGTGCTTGAGTGACTCCCCCTCAGCGCTGAGGAGAATAGATTGCTGTGTTTCCCTGCAGAGCCCAACCTCTCAGGTGTCCTGTAGGACATCAAGTCACCTTGTCATTTAATATCAGCCACAGTGGAACAGCTGTAGGCTTACACTGTGTGTGTGTGTGTGCGGGTGAGTGGGTGTGTGTGTTTGGGGGGGGGGGGGGGGGGGGGGGGCGTGTGAATGTGTGGGTGCACGTGTGTGAGTGAGAGAAAGAGAAAAAGGAGAGAGAGAGAAAGAATAGAGAAAAGAGAGAGAAGAAAGAGAGAGAGAAAGAGAGAGAGAGAAACAGGGAAAGAAAAAAGAGGAGAACATGAGGGAAAGGGACACAAAGAGAGGGAGTGTGTGAGTCTGTGTGTGGGTAGAAACCACGTTTTGTCTGTTGGTGCGAGGTGTGTGTGTACATCTGTGTGTCCATGCGTCTTTGTGTGTGCACTGTAAGTAACCAATCACGGTGGCAACCTGAGACGCAGGTCCAAATGTGCCAGTGGATCACACACAGAGCTTCCACAGAACTCAGGTGATCCATCAGAACCCAAACAAGAACTATCCCTTCTTAGTTTCACTGAAAGGAGCTGCCGAAACAGTGAACACATGTCGGGAGATGGATGTGTTCTGAGGTAGAACCAGCCTAGAACGTTCCCCTCAGTGGTGCCTGACTAAAACAGACCACCTTCCAGTCCTTCGCTTCATTTAAGAGCTCTGCCTGCCTCCCCGCTGTTTCAAATGTTTCAAATCATTTATTATTCAACAACCATTCTCTGGGCAAATTAGCAGATCCAATGTTTGTGAATTGGAGAGTGGGCAACAGGTCATTTTAAAAGAAGACTGACACTCGACGACTTTATCAAGGCATTGAACTTTTGGCCGAATATGAAGACCCAGCTGTGATGTGTGGGGGTGTTGAGGAGCAGATCGCAGAGACCAGCTCTGATGTCCTTCATTAGGACTCCTGGATGCAGCTGGCTACACTTACCTTTAATAGCACAGACATTAGCTCTGTCATTCTGCTAACATAAACACTCTGCCACTCACTCTCTCTTTAACTCACACACACACACACACCCACACACACACACACACAAACACACACACACACTAGCACAGAAGGAATCATGCTCACACCCACACATATTGAAAGAAGCAACCCCACACACTCACAATCTAGTTCATTACCTAAAGGGAATCATTATTAGGTATAATTTGAAAGTAATTTGGGGGCTCACCTATTACCTCTGTTTTGGTTCCTCCCGGTCATTAGTAGAGCTGTCAGGAAGATTGAATATTACACATTTAGAGGGGGGTCCCTGACTCCAGGTGTCAGGAGAGGTTAGCTGGAGCAAAGGCATCAACAGACCATCACACACAAAGCCTTGGCTTGTCCCTGCAGGTCCGTCGAGGTTTGTGTTGCTTGCTGAAAAATGAGTTTTGTTAACAATTTAGCGAGTTTGTGTATTTATCGTCAGGGGATAATTCTGGACTGGAATAATGACTGTGTGCCTCTGTCTTAGCTCACCTAGACGGGGGTGTCAGAGGTAACTGCAAGTCAAGTATATCTCACCACAGTTTCTCTCTGGGAAAGATTAATCACTGTTTCAATACCGGGGCTGAAGAGGCTTTGGAATCTCAATAAAGAGCCCAATTATGGCTGTGAGGTGCAGCTATTGTCTGCGGAGGCTCAACTCTTTACAGGATTAATTAGAGAGACGCACGTTCCTACCTGCTGCCTTTATTCAACCTTTCATGTCGCAGCTTCAATCTATCCTGCGTGCATTAATATGCAGATCAAAAAGAGACCAATTTTCCCTGGCAAACAGCAAGGCCGCGCATCCAATTAGCATATTGCTAATCTACATAAAATTGTTCTGAAGACTTCGCCTTGTTAGAGAGTCGTTGGCGTGCGGCTCTGTCTCCAGCTCTCCTGTCATAGGCTACACACCCCAACAGGGCCGGCAGGGTTGATGTTTTAAATTCAACCTGATTTACTGCGATACCCTATTACATAATTGCTATTTGTATTGCCTTCCTGCAATTACTCCACATACTGGAATTATATTCCATATATAATACTAGCCGACATTCAGTATATCTATACATTTTACGGGGCCAAATCATATATCATTTCCAAAACGCAGTAAAGGTGTTAACCACCATGATTACTTTATCATATATACTGTGCTGGTGAATTACAGTCACCTTTTGGGGTTAAAAAAATCTATCTGAATCGTGACTGTGGGCTGTGGAGAGGGAGAGATGGACGGTTTGGACCCGAAGTCTGTCAGCGACACGGTTCCACAGCAGCAAAAGTGATTCAAGCACATAAATAATCTGCCTGCGATGAATGTTGATGTTTACTAGCTTGAATGCGAACGCTACAACGTCGTACATCATTCTTTTCCCATTACGCCGTCACTTTGGGCCTGTTCGGTATTCTCCCTGCACTCGAGGTAAAGCTACTGAAAATTTGAATCCTGAAATCATTACTGAAAAAGGTCAGAACATAAATATTTCATAATCTGGTATTTTCTATGTATGATTGAGGAGGCTTTTTTTAGGCACATGGGCAGTGGTGATGTGATGTAACAGGGAGGTGAGGTCAACAGACCCCGGCTGGGCGGGCTACCACGGCTATCTCTTGTTTAACGGTGATTCAAGAATATTGAGCACCCCCTGGACAACACATTTGAACATGCTGCCTTAGGTTTAGCGGGCCAACACACACATTATTACCCACACGTTTTACCTGTAAGTGATCCAGACATTTTGACTTTCCAAGGTAGCAATAACCCTCCATCCATGTAGCGTCTCCCAGGGTATCATGACACAACAGAGGTCCCATGCTATTGTGCTCCTTCCCAGCCCACTCCTCCTTAATAACCAGGATTAGGAGCCATCCTGGTTCATGCCAGCAGCAGGAAGCAGCTGCCTCCACACTCATTACCACCTCACAACACCCCCCGGCTGTCAACAGCTGGATCACACCTCCGGTCTGAGAGCAAGGGAGACGGGTTGCCAGGTTTGAAAGTAGGGTGACCTGTATTGCCGTGCGGGGAGTAGGATTTCAAGGTTCAGGGGCCCCTTGGGTTTCCAGGTTCAGGGATCTCTTGGGGCTTTAGGTTTGGAACTACAGTAACTTGAATAACTTTGGTTGCCAGTAACTCAAGTTGCCAGTTTCAGAAGTACAGTGAAGCCAGGTTGAACTAGCGTGTCCTGTAGTGCTAATTAGCTAGCATCCCTCACAGAACAGGCTGCTGCATGTAGGCGTCTTGAGGGGGTGAGCTGAGATGTGAAATTGCACAAAGGTAGGCCAGGATTTGGGGTCATCCACACTGAGAATATAACTAAAAATACACGGTCGAGAACATGCTCACAAATTAATTTGATGCACACAAACAAGAACCAAACCAATGGGAAAAAAAACGACAAAGCACATGTTTGAAACAATAGACGTTCTAACAGAGCAGGTTTGCTGACTGGCACGTCTTATCTCCCTCAGTGAGGTAGAGAGTCCTCGGGCCATGATAATGACGAGAGAAGGGGAACAACAGAGACCGTGTTCGACACCATCAGCCGTCGTCGCTGACAGACATGAGTCAGATATGACTTTAATGACTTGATCAGCCGATGTCATTTGCATACATTATCTCTGCCGGGGCTGTCTGGGGTGACTTGATCAAAACGCTGTGTCATTGTTCTAACGACAAAGAGACGACAGAGGCCCTGTACCTGACACCCAGGAATCACATTCCGTTACAGTGACGTGACCGGAGGTGTGTGTGGGCCCGTGCAGAAGCACGGAGACAAACACACGTGTCAGCTTGGTTTACCGCTGCGTGGGCTTTAAGGCCTGCAGCTCTTTGATCTAGACGTGACGGCTGCTCTGCGTCTGGCTGTCATGGGAACGGAGACCGCTCTCAGAGTCTCCTCGCCCCAGGCACACAACCACCGACTGGGAGGATGGGAAATGTCTCCCAAGGTTGGCCGGCTGAAGGTGGAGGAGGAAGGTTGGAGGGAGGAGGGAGGGAGGGAGGGAGGGAGGGAAGGAGGGAGGGAGGGAGGGAGGGAGAGAGAGAGAGAGGGAGGGAGAGAGAGGAGAGAGAGAGAGAGAGAGAGAGAGAGAGAGAGAGAGAGAGAGAGAGGGAGAGAGAGAGAGAGAGGGAGAGAGAGAGAGAGAGAGAGCGAGAGAGAGAGAGAGAGAGAGAGAGAGGGAGAGAGAGAGAGAGAGGGAGGGAGAAGGAAATATAGAGAGGGAGCAAGAGGAAAGGAGGGATGGAAGTGGAGGGAGAGGGTGAAAGAAGGAAAATGACAGAGAGAAAGCTAAAGAGAGGGAACCAGTAAGAGGGTTGTGAAAAGAGAGATAATACAGTGTGGAAATGGACTAAACTACCCAGAGCCAAAGCCTCTATAATACTGCACTAATTGTCTGGAAGGCTCAGTGTTATTCAGGTGTGGAATAATTCCTGACTCGTTGAAATTCCGTCCACGCTTCCCTGGGGTCACACACTCCCCCCATATCCTGCCCGGCGGAGCCGTGAAGCTGGATTTCAGCCCGTCCGCTCACCATAATGAAGACCGCTACGCAACCAGGAAGAGCGGGTGACCGGCGCAGTGATGGCACCTCAGGGGCCACTCTGTCCCGTCATGTGACGGGACCGGAGCATAGCCGTTGGAGGAAGCTACTGTGCGGACCTTCATTACGACACCTTTGAGGAACGACTGGCTCATAACAAGGACGAAGATGTTTTTTACGGGCCGTTTTAGTCGTCTTACTGTATCCTACCTGGGAGAGGCTCTGGACATTCGACATTAAAATACAACTCAGTTGGATTGAGTTGGATCTTTAGTACAATATACTGTACGCCAACATAACTGAAAGCGTTGGGTCCAAGAGCACAAAAGTTACGCCTGCACACCTCCCCAAAGTAGATCAAAATACAGGGGAGAGTTCTTTGTTGTACGGCGATGCTGCATTTATGAATTCTCTAACATGTGGCTGTGCATACACACCCCGCAAAGCAGACCTGATGACTAATGAAGTTGACACAGGGGCTTCAACTATTCATGACCATAGGCTTGAATTATTTGTTGTGTTGGGTGGAGCGGGAGGAGGGGGGAGGGGAGGGGGTCGCCCAGGCGAACCGTGTTCCAGTCATCCAGCCCTACGTGGGAGCCGTGCCAGAGCGGGAACTCTGCTAGACAGCCACAGCTTTCGTTTCGGCAGGACTGTCAAGTCTCCGTAGTTTACACCAGTCCCTTAGGGCAGAGCCTGCCTAGTCAGCCACACAGCTGGAGAGAGGAGAGGAGAGGAGGGAATAGAAGAGGAGGAGGAGGAGAGAGAAGTGGAGAGAGAAGTTTGGAGAGGAAAGAAAGAGGCAAGGTGAGAGGAGAGAGAAGAGGACAGATGAGAGGAAAAAGAGGAGAGGAGGGGAAATGATAGGATAGGAATGGGAAGGAGAGGGGAGGAGAGGAATATCCAAGCTCTGCAGGCAGGATATCTTGATCCTTGCTCAAAGCCATGTACACAGTACATCTATTCTGTGTGTGGTTTGTGTGTGGATATATGTGTGGATATTCTATTAGCCTTTTCCAAAGTGTAATTGTACCGTTGGGGTGGGGTGGGGGGTGGTTGGGGAGGTGGGCAGTGTTGTCGGGGCGCCAGGTCTTTCTCTCAGCGCCTGGTGGAGTGTTGTAATCTACACACCATCTCATTACAATTTAAACCCCCGGCAGCTGCTCACATTAGACTTTTATTACACGGTGCCGCTCACAGCTGCGCTGGCCAGGCCCCTGGACAGGATGCTGCGAGGGAGAAAAAGGAGCCACAGACCGAAGGACGGACGGACGGATTCCGTCACAGTCTTTGGCTCCCACCGAAACCGGGGGGGGGGGGGAGTTTCGAAAACGGCTCTCGCTAACGACCCGAGCAGGCTCGTGGGGTGAGGTGTTTTCCCCTCGCAGCGGGACCCTGCGGACTCGGGCCCGGGCCAGATGAACAGATGAACTGAGTGAAACCGGCTCGGAGAGCGAGACACTCCTGCTCCGTGCGTTCTCTCTGCGCGGCGGTGACTGCGTTCAGCAGCGCTGTATGAGACTGCTCTACACCAGGTAGTTGAGCGATCGGCTTCCGAGGAGAGTGCGTGCGTGTGTGCTGGTGTGTGTGTGTGTGTCTGGGCTGGTGCACACTGGTGTCGGTGCCCATGCATGTATGAGGGGGCGTGTGTGTTTCTGTGGTGTGTGCCGGTGTGTGTGGCCAGTGCGTGTGTGAGTGCAGCTAGGTCTGTAGAGGACACAGGGACACACCGCCCAGCTGGGGAGAGAGATGAGGCACAGCTGGGGATAATTAAACCCACGGCTTTCTCCATGGAGGGGCTAGGTAGAGAGGTTGTCCCTCATCCCCCAGACAGAGCTGCCCCTAGCAGGGACACACACCCAGGAGCCTCCCTCAGCAGACTATTTATGGTTCTCTACCCCCAGGTACAAACAAAGAATGACACCAGCCCACAGAGGCATGGGAATAGTTGTAAAAAGAGAAACAGCATCTTTGCAGGTGTGTGGGTAGTTTACATGCATGAAGGTTAACCATGACTAGCAGTAGGCATGCTTGTTTTTCTCACTGTCAGATGAACGACGTAGTTGACAGTACGCACCAGCTAGACTTTAAAGCAACTGTAGAACGAAGGTTAACGAGAATGGGGCCCTGCTTGCGGTGTTTTTATACAAAACATTACGCTGGGCAAGATTTCTAGCCCAAAATGGCTTTGTTGACAGGTTTTCAGGAGGTCCTTGGTAGGATTATCCCAGTGGAAGCTAATGTCACACCCAGGGCTAACCCACATCCAACTGGAACTGGGCTTCATCTCGTTTTCAGAATGCTTTCCTCTCAATTCACTCTTGGATGGCTGATTAATTTACCATGGCTCTGCTCTCTGTCTCGACAGCACCGTGGTTCTGTATCATTGGAAATGAAAAGGTTTACTTTGGATGTTGTGATAGGAAAGTGAAACCCTCTACAGATCACCCCAATGCCTTTTTAAAAGCTGGGTGTCGGTGCCAACTCAAACAGCTTTCGTTGGGATAAATTGACCTGTCCTAAATGTAAAAACCCCTATACTTGGTACCATGATAAAACACCACTTTCCGAGAACCATCAAAGCACTTTGCCAAATCTGAAGCGTGGAATGACCTTGTGCACAAATATGCACGGCGATTAATCAGGGGTGTGCTGCAGAGCAACAAGCCGCTGGCTTTACCTCAGCGACAACATCCTCGTGTTTTCCCATCGCGCCGTTTGTTTGAGTCGAGTTTGGTTGCACCGCAGAAGCGTACGACCACCGAGGCTTGGGGTTGCTTCATTGGTGATGTTTTTAATGGCTTCTTCGATCATTCTGGAATCGTTGTGTTGTTTCACAGTGCAATCGATACGCAAGGACCCCTTACGACGCCTTTATTAAGTTACACTTTACTGGTCGGTAAAATTTGACTGCAGTCATTTCATTTGCCACTGTGTGGAGATGGCCACAGCTGATATATGGTGAGCCGCAAGCACGGAGAGGGATCTCTGCTTATCTTACAGACGCTCAGCACTTCATAAATACTCCTCCCGCGTCTCTCATCTTTCACTGTCCTCTCGGTTTCTCTCCCTCTCTCTCTTTCTCTCAGCGCTCTCCTTACCTCACCCAGTGGAGCTTTGACGAATCATTATTATGGCTTCTGCAAATAGTTTACTTGAGGAAGAATGTGTGGGAAATCCCACTGGTGTGAGACCTACACAGTCTCTCTGACACACACCCAGCCTATGGCAGACAGTCTGTAGCAGTGCATGACTCTCACAGTCATTCCCAGTCTCGCTAACAATCACACGCAAACACACACGCTCTCGATTCCCGTCCTCCACAGGCACAAACACACACACACACACACACACACACACAACATCACGATTGTTCATGTCAAATCAAACCAGAACAAGGCGGTCTCCAAACGTCAGAGACCACATGACACAGTAGAGACCGCATGGTGGGGCCACACAGTTATATGACCCAATTAAGACGGCGCTGGACATGCCCTGTTCTCCTGGCTCTTCGCACGGAGGATTGTGGGTGCTGCAGAGTGATCGGGGAGCTGCTCTCTCGCGGTCTCTGTTGTGTTAGCTAGTCGTGGAGGAGTCTGGTGTCATCTCCTTCTGCTCCTGCGGGGAAAGGCCGCTCCAGACTTCCTGCTTCTTATTAGTGCTACACTCACTGTTGGAGACGTGTACATGTATGACCGTGTACAGTGGAGGCTTTAATGAGCACCACTAGCAGGAAGGACTGGGGCTCTCTGACAGAGGACATAAATCTCTTGCCCCTCTCCTCACCCCATGGGAGGATGTGTGTGTGTGTGTGTGTGCGTGCCAGTGTGTGTGTGTGTGTGCGTTCTTGCAGAGGCTGGTGCCCGCGTCGACCGTGTGTTTGCACAGCACGCGCGCTCCGCGGGCGTGTGTGTCTTTTGTGTGCGCGCGCCCTTGCAGGTGTGTGTGTGTGTGTGTGTCGTTACGTGAAGGAGACTCTAGCTGTGTCCTCATGAGACCGTCATCCCCACCCCCCCCCGCCCCTCCTGCCCTCTCATCCCCTCCCCAGTGACAGGAACAGGCTGGATGAATTATGATCCAGGAATACTGTTCACATCCTGTTCGTTAAACGAGCATGCTCCTTCACTCTGGTCTACATGTAGACTACATACAGCCACAGTCCCATGATCTCTCAGCGGTGTGACCCCTGCGCTGTCAGGAGCCTCAGCCCAAAGATACAGCCCAGCCCCCCCGCCCCCCCCCGGGCCCCCAGGCCCCCACTCCCTCCAAAGGCATGGCCGCCTCAGCATTCCTGAGCAGCATCCTCTATCACTCTCCTCTTCCTCGCCCTTCCTGAAACGACCGAATTTGTTATCTGGATAGCACCCCGGACGCCCCCTCCGGCCAATGAGATCAGGGGAGGAGGCAGGATGGGAGGGGCCAGGAGACGAGGAAGCCATTCGAAGGTGTTACTGAGTAATGTAAGACAAGCTGTTTTGGAGGCTGTGGTCCTGTCACCTCCTGAACACTCTCTCTGCAGTGTGGGGTGTGTAAGGACAGACTCCTAACTCTATTACAGCATTGATTTTAGTGTCTGAGGTTTCCCCACCTTTGCTGGGTGTGACACTTAGTGTTATATGAGCACCGGAGGAAGAGTGTTTATGCACTTGTGAGTGGGCAGGTGTGTGTGTGTGTGTGTGTGTGTGTGTGTGTGTGTGTGTGTGTATCTTAGAGTGCTGAAGGGATCTGGTATTGGTCACATTTTAATAACTTCTCTGTGTGTAGGATTATGTACTGCCAGAGTGTAATAGCACACCGTCAGGCAAATCCTTAACAGCTTTTCTGTTAGGCGACCACTAGCACACACACGCAGACGCAGACGCACTCACACAAACACACACACACATAAAACAACACGTCTGGGGACTGGCCAGAACATTGTTTTCAGTTCTGCAGCACTTGTGAAAATGTGAGCTCCCACGTGAGTTCAGTTCAAAGGTATGCCTGTGCCGTTCTCTCTGCCTTAGTAGCAAGCATCACTCTCTCTCTCACTTTCCATCTTTTTCTTTCTTTCCGTTTCTATCTCTCTTTCTCTCTTTCTCTCTTTCTCTCTTTCTCTCTTTCTCTCTTTCTCTCTTTCTCTCTTTCTCTCTCTCTTTGTCCTTTCCATCTCTCTCTCTCTCTCTCTCTCTCTCTCTCTCTCTCTCTCTCTCTCTCTCTCCTCTCTCTCTCTCTCTCTCTCTCTCTCTCTCACTTTCTCTGTTTCTATCTTTCTCTCTTACTCTCCCTCTCTCTTTCTCCCTCGTTCACGCTCCCTCTCTCGGCAAACCCAGCCCCAGGTTTAATAGGCCTTAAGTAGCTCACCCCCTCTGCTGCCTTTGAAGAGCAAACACGCACGCACACACACACACACACACACACACAACGTTTCTCCTTCCACTCGCACAAACTCACACAGCATTTTTCTTCATTCTCTTTCTCTCTCTTTCCAACACCCACCCACCCCCTACACACACACACACACACACACACCTACAGTGCTAAAGCGAGCAATAAAAACCCCCAGAGGAGCAGTGGGCGGCTTCTCTCCCTGACACATCAAAAGAGAAGTCATGTGTGGAACGGCGCCCGTGTGGAGTGAGGTCGAGATGCCGTCCATGTCTGCAGTGTTTTACTGGCTGAGCAGCAGGCTGGATGGGTGACGAAGCACGAGCCTCTCTCTCTCTATCTCCCTCTCTCTATCTCTCTCTCTCTATCTCTCTCTCTCACCCTCTCTCTCTCTCCCTCTCTCTCTCTCTCTCTCTCTCTCTCTCTCTCTCTCTCTCTCTCTCTCTCTCTCTCTCTCCCTCTCCCTCTCTCTCTCCCTCTCCCTCTCTCTCTCCCTCTCCCTCTCCCTCTCCCTCTCCCTCTCCCTCTGCCTCTCCCTCTCCCTTTCCCTCTCCCCCTCCCTCTCTCTCTCTCTCTCTCTCTCTCTCTCTCTCTCTCTCTCTCTCTCTCTCTCTCTCTCTCTCTCTCTCTCTCTCTCTCTCTCTCTCCCACTCTCTACGGAAGCTCTGCCGCTTGGCCTTGGAGTCCTCAGCTCTGCCACCCTGTCAGAGAGCTGCCCCAGTCGCATGGCTGCTCCAGCTGAACTGGAATCAGTTCAGAGCCCTTCTAAACTGCCATCATTCATTCATGAATGTGGCAATATTCACTATGGGGGCATTACGTAGAGTCGTTAGGCAATAAAAGTGTAATGACTATAAACAATATGAGAGCACCACAATATGTGGCCTGTGTTTGTGTGTGTGGCAGAGATGAAAAGGGGGTTAGGAGGGAGGGATAAAGAGGGAGGGAGACAGATTGAGAGAGTTTGTTTGTGTCTCTGTGTGTGTTTGTGTGCGGGCTTTATGGGTGTTCGTGTCTATGTGTGTGTGTGTGTGTGTGTAGCTTTTAGCTATCACATAACCCGCCCAGTGAAGGAGAAGGAGAAAATCACAATTAGCTTGATGCTGAGAGCAATGCCTGGTCCTACGAAAGACATGTTTGTGCTGCAGTCACGCTGTAATTACAATTGTCAGCTCTTGTTTTTTAGATTCCCAATAAAGTGGAACAGAAAATGAGTAAGAAAACACATTTAAATACAACATGGGAGGATGTTCCCTTGTTTCCACCATACTTGTTTACCCTGGAGAACTCTGAGATGGAAGAAGAGAAGAGAAGAGAAGAGGAGGAGGAGGAGGCGGAGGGTCGAACATAAACAGAACATTCATCTCTATAGATGGAAAACTCCTGTAAACCACAGCAAATCCATAAACGATCTGAGATTATCTGAAGGTTAAAGTATACACGCATGCATGTCCAGTACCGCATGAACATTGTTTGTAAAACGATACAAAACAACCACAAAGTCTCCCTCGGTGCTCTCGCTCGACGTCTCACGCATTTCCCAAAACGCACAACTACAGTTGAACATATCTTCATTAATTGTTGCCACGTACTAGTTCTCCTTCCCTTTCAACTTCCTGTTCTGTCCCTGAGGGGGACGTGATGAAAAGCCAAGAACAAATGATAGAACAACAAAAGAGGAAGAGTGAGCGTACCGTACGGGCCCATTCTCAACAGCTGCGTTAACAACCGCGGCCGAGTCGCCAGTGTGTGTGTGTGTGTGTGTGTGTGTCGGCTGTGGTATGTTTGTGCTGTGGTAAAAGCTGTGTGTTCTGGCGCGGGCTGCCGGTGACGACCCAAGGCTGGTGACCTCCCGTCTCTCCCCAGTCTGTTGTTCCTCCGTCATTTTAAAAACAGTCCCAGAATTCAACCTGAGTCAGGGTCAAGGATCTGTCAGAGGGTCTTTTATAACCGCATGTATTTATGTAGGAGGCTCTGTGAGAAGAGGGGGTGAGGGGAATGGAGGCAAGCATGGAGTGATATAGGCATTGAGGGATGGCGGGAGGAAATGAGGGAGAAGGTGAAAGAGGGATGGATGGAGGGAGGGATAGTGGGATGGAGGTCTGAGGGGAAAGACGAAGGATGGAGGGATGAGGAGATGGGGGGAAAAGAGGAGGGAGGGAAAGATCCGGGGATGGAGGGAAGGGACAGAGGGTGGAAGGAGTGAGACTGCATCTGGTCCTGTGGCAATAAGAGATGCTCTCCCGTCATTTCTCAAGGAAGCCTTGGCTGTGTCGGTGGTGAGCGCGTGTGCGCTGGGACTTGGGTGATATCAGTAATAGCCTGTCTGCTCTGATTGTCTGGCTCCCAGCTCAGTGCTTGGCAGTTAGCATGGTATGCTAATGGATAAACATTCGTATGTGGAATTGAAAATCAAGGCAAGGATCACTGCTTCGATTTGGAAAATAATGCAGATGTGCACGCATACACTAACACACAGATACGCTCACGTGTCCAAAAGCACACAGACACACATACACACACACACACACACACATATAGAGGCACGCACTTCCACAAACCATAAATCAATGGGAACGTGTCTTGATTAGACGATTTCAAACCATACATATCACAACCACTCCGATCAAAACGCATCGCTTGTGGTTCGCGACATGGCCGTCAATATCATTTCATACTCTCTGTAACTCTCTCCACCGTGCCGGCAATGGACTGCAGACGCTCTGAAGCTGACAGAACAATAGAGCAGCATACTTCTGCAGACTCCACATTATTGGATTTTGGATAGTAAGACAGGCCTATCATGTTAGGTTGAGAGGGAGTAGTCAGTATCATGTTGGGATTACAATGGACAAAAAGCCGATTGTTATTGCAGGCACATAAATAATTCACTCATTTGACCTGTGACGTGATTTCCAGTAAAACTATTTGATCCTGGGAGAGACGAGGGAGGGAGATGCACGTCCAATCAAATACTCTGTGGTTGTGTGTGAGTGCGTGTGTAAGTCTATGTGCCTGTGTGAGTGTGTTTGTGTGTGTGTGTGTGTGAGTGCGTGTATAAGTCTATGTGCCCGTGTGAGTGTGATTGTGTTTGTGTGTGTGTGAGAGTGCGTGTATAAGTATATGTGCCTGTGTGAGTGTGATTGTGTGTGTGTGTGTGAGAGAGAGTGTATGTGCCTGTGTGTGTGTGCCTTGACCATCTCAGGCCTCAGGCAAACAGAAATGCTAAACCAACGTCTCGAAGGCAGAGGGGAGCGAAGGACAGGAGACAACAGAGAAGGAGGGAGGGGAAGAAAAGCCCAAAGGATAAAAACAGCAACAGAAAAGCCCAAAGAGAAAACAAACTGAAGAGGAGCGTCTGTGTGTCTATCTGAACAAAGTGTCTCTCAAACAAAGGTACTTCCAGGTTCTCCCAGGGCACTGCAACCCGCCCCGCAGCCAGGGACGAGGCCTCACAAGACCCAGGCTTTTACACCCGAGCTCTGCTCTGTAGGTGGGCCTGAGGGCTGAGACACTTCACATCCACTGTCGGCACCTGCATGGGAAAAGATGTTATTGGTAATCACACTCTCTCTGTCACACACACACATACAGACACACACACACATCAGCACTCCTTCACGTACACACACACAAACATAAGCACACACTCAAAGACACGCACACAAGCGCAAACATGCAGAATGCATCACGTACACACACACAACCACACGCCCGTATACACACAGGCGCCATCTATCAGTCTGTGGACTCTGCGCTGGGGAAATCTGTCTTGTGATGGCTGTAAATGAGAGCTGTGGCTGGCCTGTCACATTGGGTTTGGGTGGGACGGAGAAGACCTGTGTGTGTGTGTGTTTGTGTGCGTGTGTTTGTGTGTGTGCATGTGTGTGTGAGTGTGCGTGTGTGTAATTAACTGGAGGCCAGAAGGGTTGGGCTGGGATAGCTTGTACATAAAATCAGTTCTCATGGGAGAAGGGTGAATCAGAGCGAGAGAGACAGACAGAGAGAGAGAGAGAGAGAGAGAGAGGAGAGGAGAGGAGAGAGAGAGAGAGAGAGAGAGGAGAGAGAGAGAGAGAGAGAGAGAGAGAGAGAGGGAGGGAGGGAGGGAGGAGGGAGGCAGAGGAGGAGAGAGGAGAGAGAGAGAGGAAGAGAGAGAGAAGAGAGAGAGAGATGAGAGAGAGAGAGAGAGAGAGGAGAGAGAGAGAGAGAGAGAGAGAGAGAGGAGAGAGAGAGAAGAAGACGAAAAGACAAGAAGAAAGAAATAGAGAGGAATACGAAGAGACAGAGCGGGAGATAAAGAGCATTGTAAGAGGCAAGTTGAGATAAGAAGCCGTCTCCTGACAGGGTGAGGAGTAGGGAGATGTACTCTAAGGCTGAGACAGATACAAATAGCTTAATGGACCACGCATGTAAATCCATAGACTCAGTCTCATTTGTCTTTGCCGTAATTGAAACCGCAACTTATCCCTCTCTCCCTATCTCCTTCTCTCTCCACCCTTGCCTCCAACGTAATGCCTCTCATTGCCCTCCTCCCTTCTCTACCTTCTCTCTCTCCCTATCTCTCTCTCTCTCTCTCTCCCTCTCTCTCTCTTCTCTCTCTCTCTCTCTCCTCTCTCTCTCTCTCTCTCTCTCTCTCTCTCTCTCTCTCTCTCTCTCCCACACTCTATACTTCTTTACTTTCCTTCTCCTTCCATACTCCTCTCTTCTCTCTCCCTCTGGAACACGAAAGCACCAGAGACCGGTCCTCCCCAGCCCTGATGATAAACATGATTTCATGCTACGTTCCGATCAGTAGACTTCATAAAATGCAAGGACCTTTTCAAAGAGATTCATCTTCACTTGGAGGGAGAGAAAGAGCTGCATCTATAGGTTTACTGTTCAACACAAGCACATCTTGCCCCATTTTAATGCGTCATAAACACTTCTTTTTTTTTTGGTTTCGTTTCCAATAAAAACAGAGGGAACGGGGGTGTAATATCTGGCGCTGGGGGAAATTAAATCTGGAGTTCCTCTCCTCAGCGAGTGCACACACACACACACACACTTACACACACACGGTTAATCAGCAACCCGGAGAGAAATCTAAGACCACATCTACACCCAGTGGAAAGAACATGATACAACTGCCTCCCTCCTTTTCTGCTCTCTCTCTCTCTTTCCCTCTCTCTCCGTCTCTCATCAAGCGCTTTGGTGATAAAGCAGTTATGGCTCGGGAATGATATAATGATACAAAAGCAAAGACATTAAATTGATATCAAACAAGAGAAGCCGAGGGCGAAGTCTTGAGGCGAACATGTAATGTGCATTAGGAAACCCGGGGACTAGCTTTTTCCATTTCTTCGCCTCCTATTTTCCGCCTCTATTCCGAAAGTCCTTTCAGCGCAGTGACAAACACCGGCTTATACTGTAGTTACTCACTGGTGGAAAAACAAATCGTACTTTCGAGTGAAGACAAATGCCTGGTCCTTCGGGACAGGCCTCAAGTCATAATGTCTCTCTCTCTCTCTCTCTCTCTCTCTCTCTCTCTCTCTCTCTCTCTCTCCATCTCTATTACTCCTCTTTCTCTTCGCCCTCTTTTCTCCTCTCTATCCCTTTTCCCACATTTCGTTCTCTTTCTTTCCCCCATTCCTTCCCCTCTCTCTTTCAAGGCAGGGAGTTTCCCCAGTCTGGATTCGGACTGTTCGTCAGGCCCCAGTCTCTCCCTGCTCGGCCCGGCCCAGTTTAGTTCCTGAAATCATAGAATCTGTAAAAAAGCAAAGCAGACATTCCAGTTCTGAGCCATGTTCCATGATGTGTGTTGGAACTATGAATGGGGCCCCACAGACAACAACCCACAACCCCAGAGGAGGAAGGTCCAGCCGTAAAAACACGGTGTTTCATCATCATGTCTGTTCGGCCCATTGTATTTATTGTTTTCGATGTTGAAATTCATTTAACTGTGACATTCTCTTCCAGCCCGACGAAGGAGGGTGGCAGTCGCTCTGTTCTCTGTGTCCCAGCTGGACCCAGCTGCTGATCGCTCCTCCCCCCCCCCCCCTCTCTGTCTCTCTCCCCTCTCCTCTTTCTCTCGTTCACTCCATTCCCCCCAACCCCCTCTCGTTCACTCTCTCTTTCACTTCCTCCCCTCCTCTCTCGCCCCCCCCCTCTCAGTGCTATCAGGTTGGCCCTCCTCCTCCTCTTCCTGCCCAGCACACAGCCCTCTTTATGCTAAAAGCGGTTCATGTTTGCAACCCTCCTGGGGCCACCTCCCCTTTAAAAACATGCTGGGATGAGAGGCCCTGTCTGGTTAAATATTAATAGCCAGTTAATTGGTTGTTAATGGACTGCTGCTTGGCTAATAGTAGCCGTCCATTCGAAGTACCACAGCGACAGCCCGTTGTGGCGTGTCGGGTTCCAGTCGTCCAGAGCTAATTGTTTTCCAGGAGCAGCAGGCCTGTGATCGGTGGTTCTGGGGTGGGGATGTTAAAGTCATTACTGTTGCTCTCTGGGATTTTATGGAAGGTGCTGCTGGCCTTTATTGGGCCCTGTGCCGGTGTGCCAACCAATACCCTGTGAGAGTGGCATTTTGGGGGGTTTTCGGTTGCAATTAGTGGAGTTGGAATGTGCTTTGTGCTTAAGGGTGAATTTGTTTTGATTGAGACCCTGTGTAGTGACTGTCAGTCCAAGGGCCTCAAAAAAGCTTTCGTGTCCTTGAGATTAAAACCAAACACGGCACGACTATAACGATAAAACATATAAACAACAACCCCAAACGACCTCTTGTCGCTAGCAAAACCTACACCCAACATCCCAACTCTCCCTCAGAAAGATGAAACTTGAAACTAGGACTGTTGTTAGTGGCCACCATAGTTAGCGCATCTAAACATAGTTGCGATCCCGGCCAGAGAGAGGCTTCTGTGCAGACGGAATGTAATATTGATGTTCAAATGGTTCACTCGGAGAAACGCAGCAAATCAAATGGAATCTTCAGCCAAAATGTCCAAATGTCAACGTCAACACACATACATCTTTAATTGTTGCAAAGCTACGAGAGGGCACTTATTTGAACAGTTACCCACAAGGGCGAGGAATATATTTAGAGATAAGTGATATTTCAGCGTTTCACTCCCTCCTGTCCCCCGCCTTTCTGTGTCAAGCTCGGATTCGTAAGTGGACAACAGAGCTGCTGAAAGAGTTGGTTCAGGAAATGTACTTACAATCACCATGCATCTGCTGGGACTCACTGCTTTACAAAGAGGCCTATTGGAAAAATGGACTGAATGGAACTTGAAATAGACTAGCTTTCAAAGTAACGATGTGTGCTATGTATAGCTGTACTAAAACATAGTATTATTGTTTTCAATCTACAACTAACGAGAGAAACTGACCCACTACATAACACAGAGAAGCTGTGAAGGATTTGATGGAACACTGGCCTACTAGTTTTAGTCATTTTTCAAAACCTGAAGATAAAGTATTGGAGAAACTTAGGTAAAAGCATGTTCTGGATTCCAATGCTATTCAAGCATGACAAAATACCCCATTAATCAATGACTAAGTATTTTTCATGCCTCTCTCCTGAATATAATATTTAATGAAGATATATATTTGCTTCAGAGCACAACACACATACAGTGGTTCTTAATGTGGCAACTGTCAGAGGTTTGCAAATTCACATGCAAACCCCATGTAAAATAGGCTGCATTATTATTGAAATCCGTGCAGTGCAATAGTTAACTTTAACCACTAGATGGCAACCCAACACAGAAAAAGGTCCTCTGTTCAACAAAAAGACGACCTTCGTGTTTCGTGTTCGAGTATCTTGGGCAGTTGCGGAAAACCAAACCCCCAAAGGGTTTAGTAGAAGCTGCATCTCCACCAAATACAAAACACACACCTTACCGATGAATCTCTGCCTGTCCATGTATCTCCCTGTATATTAGTCTGCCATCCCCACATCATAAAATAAAACGCAGGTTGTAATTTGTTGTAATAGGAAAAACTATAATTTTATTAGTAATACAAAACAAATAATAACGATAAATATCAATAAGAGACTTGCACCATCTGAAGAAATTTGCTCATTAATTACATTTCAGTATATGTAAACATGCCTTTGACTCATGCGTTACAAGTCCAATTATCTGAGATCCTTCGGAGAGAGTCTAAGAGACTTCTGAGAAATCATTTCATTAAAGAACCGGAGCAGTCCTGGCCTGGTTCCAAACCTAAACCTAACCATCCCAAACCCTTGAGTCTCACTAGTGTTTAGATATGCAGACATAAAAAACGACAACCACAGATGTAAAAAGCAACCAGTAGCGTCAGCAGTTTTAAAACAAGGCTGGAAGTCAGTATCAGTATGCTTGTGTGTGTGTGGGTGTGTGAAAGGAGGGGGATACTCCAACTCCGTTTGGCTCTATCTACATTCAACACTGCAGAGTAGAGGCAGACAGGACTCAGAAGCACTAAGACACCTGACCTCTCATATTACTGAATCCCAAACGGTGAACTGAAATGTTGTTTTGTTTGACATTTTAGTTTAAATCACTTATCAAATCAATTGTTGTAAAGTGACATTTCGTTCCCAATATTTGGTACATTTTGCTGCAACGGTTTCAGCTTGATTCAGAAAAAATGACAGTAACCTCAATTCCGTCAAGATACTCAGCTATTGACTTGCTCATTTCTTGTGATGAAAATAGATTTGATTTTGCCGGAGTGGTTCTGTCTAAAGGGAAAACCCCACGCCTTGGTTACAGTTGCAGTTGCATAGCACAAGAACATACAACAACAAGACAGAGAGCATCGGATATAAGTCCCTTGGTGGGCAGGATATCAAGTCAAACTTAATGTAAAAGCCCTTTGAACAAGCAAAGTCAAAAGGCTTCACAGAGACCCAGAGATCAGCCCCCGATATCCAACCTAAACCCTGAGAGAAGACAAGGAGAAACTCCCTCCAACTGGAAAAATGCAGGAAACTTCAGTAGCACTTCAGTGAGGGATCCCCTCCCTCCAGAGATGGTTGGGCGTGCAGCAAACGGCAGACTTGAACTGGATCTTTTTTCCCCAGTGAATTCAAACGCCTTCACAGATAGAAGTCACACGCAGAGTTTGCATTGCAGAACATTAACCGTCATGGTCGCTCGCCCTTTTGGGTGTTTCTCACCTGTCGTCTGGCGTGTGGTTGCCCTCGGTGAGGGAGGGAAGACGCACACTGCAGTTCGACGGTTGAGAGACGTGGCTCTTCTCTCTGCCACTCTGTGGCTCCGGCACCAGAGAGTAGACTGTCAAAAGGTCCAAAGAACCTGGCAAGTGTGGAAGAAATTGGGATTTCCTGTGCTTACATTATTCACTAATCAATAGAACTAGTCATTGGATACTAGTTAGTACGTTCTCATGTAAGCTCGCTATTAATAAGAGTATATTGTGACTATGCAGAGCCGGCCCAAGGCATAAGCGAACTAAGCGGCTGCTTAGGGCCCCCGTGGCCACCAGAGGGTCCCCAAGAGCACATGAAATTAGTGCAATAGATTAATAGTGTGCAATTAATCAAGCATTAAGAATAATCAATTGTATTGGTGTCACCGAGGGGCCCCCAAATCAATTCTGCTTAAGGCCCCATAAAGGCTTGGGCCGGCCCTGTCTATGTGTCAGGTTAATAGATGTTCCGGGTCAGGAGAAAGTACTGGCTAAACGTCCCTTGTCATGACTACAAGGAGAGCTCCAACTATGAACTCTCTAGTCTGAGAGTTGTCATGTGTTGGGAGCAGTGAATCTCTTTCTCTGAGATTGTTGTAATGTCATTACTGCCTGACTGTCACTATCTATGTTTTCATTCTTGTGCCCTATAAAAGATGGTCCTCCGGCTTTCCCAACGGAGAGAGACATGATTGAGACCTAAGCCTGGTGTTGTGTTGTCATTAATTGTCAGAGGTCTGGTTTTCTCTCCCAATCTGCAGATTGATAAATACGTATTAAAATCCAGAACTCAACTGAACTTAGTCACTCCGTTTATGAAGAGACGGACAAAACACTTTCTTCATCACAAGTAACCTAGTACTCTGGTTACCACGTGAACCTTTTATTTGGTTGGTTGATGCAGAATGATCCCTCCATGCTCTGTGCCCAAGCCTTCGACTGACCATGTGGGGGGCCCAGGCCAGAGGCTTCTGACATGTTTGCTGCTGTAGCACTCTTTGCACTGGACATCTGCTTTACTATCTTTTGCTTGGAGGCTGATTGAAGAGCAGCATCTGAACCACAGTCCATCTTCTTTGAGAGAGGCTTGGCGCTCTTTCCAGGTTCTTAAGCTCTGAAGCACCAGTTGAGAGGATGGGCCCAATGGCGGAACCAGACTTTTATATATGGGGTGGCCAAGGGGTGGCCAGGGCTACTTCAGGGGGTCCACAGACCAAGACTGAAAATGTGTGTGTAACCTTGGCCTGGCATCTAAGAAGTGTAAATTATTCATATGATTGATGATGAGAAATAGAAATTCAAATTCACTTCAAGCCTGAGTTCTTCAGTGTGGCCTAGTATGGTCCACTAGGGTTACTTTAATCAAATTCTACATTTACTATGAATAGACTGTGTCTTTACATCTGAATTGCAACTCATTTCTTTCTTACACACACTGTACTGTAGGCTACTCACAAACTGGAGAGACTTTCGTCACTTTGTTTTCATTAATATATAATCTGGGTCTAACCAGGTTAGAGGTTAGAATCCTTATTTTACATTCAAACATAACTATTAGTGTATACTCACACAAAAAATGCCACAGCCATCAACACAAGAACACTCATGAATCAACAACCAACATTTTAAAGTGAGGCTTAATCGGAAAAAAACTTTTGTGTAGGCTTACATGTGTGGCCTACAAACACAAGCTGAACTTGGCATGTGACTGACTGCCTAGTATGCTCTGACCTGGTGCCTGTAGCCTCGGGGAGGGAGCTGCTATGAGGTCTTGGGGTGGTGCAAGGACTGGGGTCTATTTCCACCTGATCCTGTTTTCTCAGCTTTTTGAAGAAGTCTGCTATCTCACCCTTTCTTTTAATGTTTGAAGTGAAAAAGTGAAGCAAAAATAAATAAAACACGTAGAAGCAAAAAAATAACATGTAGGCCTACACATCCAAAAACCCACATTTGAGTAAAATCTCAATCTTAAACATATCCCCATTATTATCTTCAATCAAAATACCAGCCTTTAAGTTACTAGATCATTGCTATCCCTACTCTGAAATACGTATTTCAAACAGGCATTATACAATAGCAAACAGGGTAGCTATCTGCCTGCAGTGTTAATCTTTTGTAACATGAATAGATTGATAAGATAAGGCATCTCATCAAGGAATCTTAGCAGTTAAAGTACAAAAATAGTGTAGCGTATGGCATAGTAGCGACCCACACAGAAAGACTTGTCTGCCAATCACGGGAATGCACGGAATGTTCGAATGCCGGGCATCTTGGTGGTTGGCGAAGGTGCATTGAGGGGGGATGGCGCATTCGAAGTTTGGACCAGGTTTAGCATGTTCTTTCTGTTACGTCTGGGTTTCACAAGAGACGGTCACTATTGTTTTGTGGGCTACCTTTATTTTATTTAGCGTGGGCTAGGGCCAAACAGCCGTTTGCCTTACTAGTAGCCTGTGTAGACCGTGTGGTTAATAAACGTCAATTCGGGAACTTCATCTTATGCCTGGACGATTGTTCCTTAGTTTTTCACAATTGTTAACACACGTTTCTCAAAACAATAACGTCTTTCTCAAAACTGCACACACAACTGAAAACCTCACACAAAATGCTAAACCTGACACTCCCTTTGCAAGATGACTCTTTGCCATCAAATCTCTTACCTGTTCACAAAATGCAACTAGTGTTCTCATTTGGTACACACAGCCATATTTTCAAATGACACACACATACCATTCATAACAGTACACACAATAAGCATTTGCTGCACACTACCGAGCATTCACAGCACACAGTAGTGCAAAATTGAAACAATTCTAGAAATGGAACACACCATATGAATGACTCTGGAGAATGAGCCATTTCTCCTTTTGTAAAATGTCTCAGTGTAGGCCCACTTTTTTCATAGTCAAACATAAAACAGCACACGAATATGCAGGAAAAAAAGTTTTATTTTTGAACAGTACACAACTGTCAATGGGCCTGCTCAACCCCCACCCCCCCACACTCACAAAAAGGACTTAGGCATCACGCCTAACGGTTTTCAGGAGACGAGACGGGCAGCGTTATAGGCCCCTAGGTGGGCATGACGGTGCAGGATCCCGTGGTGGTTCATTGCAGCACACAGAGATGTTCCCACCACGCTGGCCGGGGACCTCAACAATGGCGCGCTGGCCAATCACATTTCTGCCCCGGCGCCTCCTCTTCACGAGGTTGAATCCAACTTCATCAATAAAGATATATTCATACAGCTCATTGGCTGTGTCATGCTCCTGGATCCGCTGAAACAGACAGCATGAGAATGCAAGTTATAGTATGGACACAGAGGTCAACACAGTGGGCTACAGTGAGACACTATAGAAAAGGAACAATATTGGATTACAGGTACAATACATGTGTCAGTGCTGAATGTATGGAACTTACAAGCACAAACTCTCGCCCTAACTCCTTTATGCGGTCTGTGTTCCGGTCAAAGGGTACCCTGTACACCTGTTTCATCCTCATTGAATTCCTTCAGAGAACACGGTCCAGAGTGGAGAGACTGACGGTCCGGATGTCTCTGAATTGTGCATGGTCAGCCAGGATCCTGGTTTGGATCTGTCGCAGCGTGATAAGGTTGTTTTCGCGAACCATATTCACAATTTCAGTCTCCTGTTCAGCCGTGAAAGTGCAGGCTCTTCCTCCACGGTGTGGTTCTCTTTCAGTTCTGCAAAATACAAATACTGTGAGCACACTGTATTCTATTGATATGCAGTATTTCAGTACACAAGGCAAATAGATTTCATACTTGTTCTCCATTCTAAAAGGTTCTTATTATGGCAGCAACGGTGAAGCGGCTTAGATTAGGTTGGACCCTCTGGCCAGCCTCCCTCATGGTCAAACCATGGTTGAGCACATGGTCAACCATGGTCGCTCGAACCTCACTAGAGATCACCATTCTCCTTCTTCATTCTCCTTCTTCATTCTCCTTCTTCATTCTCCTTCTTCATTCTCCTTCTTCATTCTCCTTCTTCAGTCTCCTTCTTCATTCTCCTTCTTCTTCTCCTCCTCCTCTTCCTCCTTCTCCACTTCCTCGTCGTCCTCCTCTCACTCTTACCCCTCTCCTTCTCTGGTTGTCTAAGTTATCCATGGTTCACCAAACAGAACAAAGGCTCAAGGCCCTTTTTATGCTGCAGTCCTGATTGCAAATTGCTCACCAGACCTGTGTTTAGAGATTTGAATATTTGTGTGTTGTAGGTTGATGCTTTGAGATTTTACTTGAGAAGTGTGTGCAACAACTGAACATTGTGTGTAGTGACAACAAGGTGATGTGTAATTGACATCAGTGTGTAAACAAGGAAAGTCAGAGTATAATGCAGATAAGGGAGTGTGAAGTAGTGCTAAATTGGGTTGAGCAATTGGTAAATGAAGTTAAGGTTGTGAAAATTGTGCCAACATTTTGCTTTTTGTGTGTTAACAATTGTGAAAAACTGTAAATGGCTAAATGATACTGTTGTTGTTTTAAAAGTGTTCTGGTTTACAAGTATTATACAACCAGCTGATTAGAGAGAGTTAATAGACACCTCATCAAGAACAAATGACCAGTTCAGACACACAGAGGTAGTAGCAAAGTCTCTCTGATGCATGAAGGACAGAGGACAGGATTTATGGTTAAAACAGAATAACAAAAATAACATAACATGTTTGTTATGCAATGGCAGACTACATCAAAGACAAAGATTATCATGATACAATGTGTTTATATAATGTCATTGTAATTGTATTATCTAATATGTTACTCACAAGCAAAGCTTCTCCAGGACTCAATAAGAGCAGATGGAGTAGGATGAATTGGGAAAAGCGCTCTCTATCTTAGTTTATATTATATGCTGTTTGGCTACTGCCAGATGTTTATATTGAAGAAATATGTGGTATTTACCATTCATTGCAAACCTAAATATACCCTCCAGTAAGTGGCAGTAACAGTGTAAGGCAGAAGAGTGTTGGACTGCGAGTCTGTTGCATGTTGTTCGAGTTTACGGTTGTCAGTAAAGAGAAGCTACACTTTCCTTCTCTCATTCTTTACACTAACAACAACACACATACAGCCAACATTAAGTTCCAAAGATCATAAAAAATCTGTTTATAATACATTGTGTTTATATAAGAACTGTAATTGTATTATTTAATGTGTTACTCACAAGCAAAGCTTCAACACAACCAGATGAAGATAAACAAGAGAAAAACTAATATAGCCCTCTTTGAATGCGTGCTCAGACCATACTTAAAGGTAAGGTAGGTAAGATTGTCAGTAAAAAAAAAGTTTTGTCTCTTATAAACATGTTGCGTAAGCTAATGAGGCCCTCTGAGAGTTAGCTCAGTGAGGCTTATTTATTTAAAACACTGTTAATCTAACTCCAAGTTAGGGGAGAGCACGGAAGCTCAGACAATGATTGGGGGCGCTCTCATTTTTGGAACGTATTTTCTAATATTACCTTCATAAAGTGCAGCTTTAACAAATTGGATGATCACCCTCTGACCTTGTCATGAGACCCGGACATCCAAATAAACGAGGAGGGTCCAGCTATAGCCCCAGCACAAATGGGAAGGAAGTTGAACTTCAAAATGGAGTTTGTGAGTTTGATAACTTGACGTTATCTAACCCTAACCCAGTTGCAAAAATTGCTAACTTTCACATTTTCAATTTTTGATTGAAAATGAAATTGTATTTTTGATCTGCTAGGGTCTGCTGCCTTCTGTGGTGTCATGTACATGTGGGCGTGTTTTGGAGGGGGCGGACTTTGGACTCAGTAGCTGTTTACCTCCTTCACTCAGCAGCCTATGAGAACGGCCGTGGTGCGGAGAAGGAATTGTTTGTAGGGCGACAGCTGGATGTACTTGAAAGAAACAAGTCATGCTCTGGTATATCAAGATTTATACATTGCAGCTACATGCAGTTGGTGCTAAATAATTACAAACTATAAACAATCGTTACTATGAAGGCTACAAGTCAACTGTATGTGGGATTGATAGGGATTCTTTTCTTTTTATAAAGTAGAAAAAAGAATAGCGATTTGCACACAAGTGTGACCAATTGGCTGAAACTCGTGGAAGACCGGGGGATTGGGATTGCTCTTCCACGACTGGAGGACTGCTTAAGGAAAAAACATGTTGATAATATCTCCAACTCTGAAAACGTGCATATACCATAATTCTAGAGTAAAAAACAGTCAATGCCATATCTTGGACATAATTGAGAATTATTTCTTTGCTTGATCACCGCACAAATCTCAATGCAAGCACTGAACAGCTGTTCAATTGATAATAAGGCAGTGGAGTTAACCACAATCAAAGTGAACAAAACTGACCCCAGAGGCTACTTTGACATGCCCGAGCATGTCAATCTCTACTGAAAGTCACTCACTTTTGTCCTAGTGCAACTACCATATCAATCCGACAAGCTCAGTGTAATCTTACCCGAGCATGTAAAAGACACGTACGAGGAAAACATGTACACACAATGTATCAGTGTGCATTTATATCTAAATAGTCAAATAACCCATTCATAATAAGAATGAAACAAACCAATACAAAATATATCTTTGGTGTAGCCAATTATAAAGGCAGTTGCCTTGACATAAACCTAAATACGTATGGCGCGCATGGGAGCTTGTAAAATAATTAAAACTCAAAAGTTACTGATTTAGCTTTTTGTTAATTACTCCAAAATGGAGCATCACAGGTTTAAATTCAGTGGTTGGAAGAGACCAAATGTGATGTATTTTGAAGACGAGAGAGTATGCAAACAGATTTGGTCTCCTCCACACACAACTGTGTGAACGCTGTAAAACAGATATCATACAATACTAAAACGCTCCCAAAACCTGGCCCCTAAAAGACTAAACAAAAGCATATCAAACGGGACGTTAAAAGCAGTTCCAAACCATATTTACAGGAAGACAGCTTTGAATTCCAGAGTCTTCCTCAAGTCTTCCTCTCCAACTATTGTGACCCCCCCTTAGAGGGTGTGGGTCTGATGGATCGAAGATGATGATCCAAGTTCAATGATTCCAACCGGGGGAAAGGAATCCTCCACTCCACTTCAGTGTCGGTGCTCATCGGCATCGCCCCCTCCTGATCTGAACATTCTACCGTTTAAACTCGGGGCCTCTGACTAATGCGACGACCACCCCTAAATACACCTCTCTGGCCGGCTACAGCATGGAAAAGCAAGCTTTTCAATAACGCTGGATTTCTGCTGAGGAGGGGTTTTAACCAAGTCAACTTGGTTACCTCAGCATGTGGATTCAGATGCAATGTCAGGGAATCCATGTGCCAGTGAATCAGGTACCTCCTAATTCAGCCCTACACCTGCATCAGGTACTTATCTGGAATCGGATGCAAAAAGCCTAACTCACAAAGCATATGTATCGTGAGACCAAGAGGATTCTCTCAGGGTCTAAGGTCTCTGACCACCTCTCGTACATAGTTATAGTGCTTTGTGGAAGAGGATGGGTTTCACCATGCCTGTGAGGACCTTTGGCACATGCACGCTGACCAGCTCAGAGATCATCTCAGGGAAGCTGACCCGCATGGGCTGAGACTGGACCTTGATGTAAAGGTCATAGGTGAATTGGTGGAGCTTCCTCACAATCTGAGAGAGGAGGAGAGGGGAAGATAGAGAGGGAGAGAGAGGGAGAGCAAGAGGGAGAGAGAATGGAGAGCAAGAGGGAGAGAGAATGGAGAGCAAGAGGGGGAGAAAGGGGGGGGGGGGAAAGAGAGGGAGAAAAAGAGGGCGAGAAAAGGGACGCTGTTAGGCTAGACAGACATTGGTAGTGCTGTTGCTAGTGCCGTGCTTGAATACACAGCATTTACTGAACAACTAGCCCTCTGTAATGGTTTTCCAAGAATAACAAGTTGTCTGTTTAAAGTTCAAACAGGAAAATGAGTTTCCTGGAAATGGGTTCAAGTCAGAGTTTAATATTGGAACAGGTATATAATGTTACAGTGCTTGATATCGTTTTTTGGTGAGCAGTATAGTGTAGTATGAGGTTGTAGGGTGTAGTAGAGCATTATAGTGTGTGGTTTAGTGTTATAGTGTGGAGTATGGTGTCGTAGTGTGGAGTATAGTGTATCATGGTGTTATAGTTGGTAGTGTGTAGTGTGCGACGGCGTACCGGCTGCAGGTAGTCCAGTAACTGGGTGAGATGGAACAGTCTCTGGGTGCTTGTGGTCTCTCCTCTCTGTCTGGTCAGACGCTCCAGTTCTTGGATGTAGGAGGTCCGAAGCTGGTCAAAGCCATGCTGGTTCATCAAGCCCTCGACTGGGACTGACACACACCAGGAGGGAGGCAGGGGACAAGAAAACAAAAGGCGTTTTAGAAACATCAGAGAAGCAGCATGTTTCCCTTGTACAGTGAGCGTTTGTGCTGGATAAACATGTGGCCGCAACCTAGCAGCCCTGGAATAACATAACAGTTTCCTGTTTGGGATTTACCCTTGGAGCTTTCCACACTAAAAGACAACAACAACAAAAAAGGTGTCAGATCAAACCACGACTTGCATGAGTTCATTCTGCTGAGTGTGTGTGAGTGCGTGCGTGCGTCCAGTAGGCTGCAGTGAGAGTGTAGGTCCATGGACAGACCAGGGGACTTACTGACGCTGAAGAGGAGCAGGGCCTTCATGCACAGGAACTCCTCCTTGGTCACCCTCAACACGCCAAACATCTGGGACAGCAGGCACATCTGCACACAGTGGTCGTACATGCTGGACGCACGCATCCTCTGGCTGGGGGAGGAGAGAGCAGATAGGAGGAGAGAGAGAAGGAGAGAGCGGGCCGAGAGAGGAGATGGAGGGGGGAGATGAGACGTGTGGAGCGGGAGAGTGGGAGAGGAGAGCCGGGGGGGGGGATACATAAAGTAAGGAGGAGGAAGATATGAGGGGGAAGAGGAGGAGAGAGATTGAACGAGACAGTCGAGAGAGATGGGAGAAAGGACAAAGAGAGATAGTGGGAAAGAAAGAGGGGGGGGAGTGCAGGTTAGAAACAAGGACAGGTACCAATTACTGATGCAGGACTGAGGACTACCTGAGCCAGTGGGGAGGAGACGGGTGATGATGGAGGTCTAACGCGGCCTGAACCCCTAACTACAGCTGCACCAATCACCAGCCAGCACGCTTAAGCATTCAGAACACGACAGCCCTCTGCCACAGCACCGAGCAACTTTGGCTCTCCCGCTCCGCAGCAAACGTTTTAAACACCACATGACTCACAAACACTCTTGGCTCTTTGTCTTTCAGCCATTTCGTTTTTCTGTGGGTTTTTTTTCCTTCCAAGTTACAAACGCATTCTTCTGATGTGAGACCAACAACGTGAAAGAAAGGAGATAAAGGGAAAGTCTGAACAAAGTGTGAGAGATGAAGGAGAAAAGGAGAGGAGGAAAATATGTGTAGTTGTGAGGATTCTGTTTTCATGGTGGCCATAAGCAGAATACATCAGGCCTGTGGCATGAGGTTCCCTGAGCTCTGTGTTCGCGGGGACTGAGGACTATCAGGTAAACAAACAGGTTTGTTTACTCTGCAGCCGGGAAAGTAGGAACTTCAGGGAGCCATTGTGAGTACTCCCATTTTCAGTGTGTATGTTTTCGTCTGTTGTCACATTCTACTAGGGATCCAGCCCTCGGCTGAAGCTGAGGATTTTTTGTGTAACCAGATCAGAAGAAGCCTAAAGCTCCTTGCGCAAAAAAGTTTGGGAAATAATTTGAAAAAACACTTGAAGGACTCGACTCGAGCACAGAACTCTGTGGAGCTCCGACACCCATGAACAATAAAACCACCATCTGTGCTAACCGAGACAGCTGCAAATGAAGAAATGCCACTTCAAAAGATGTACTGACAGGTGACAGCCTCGTTACATGCTTGGTTTGAGGACGCTCGCTTACTCGTTGAAGACCAGATCGGGTGCAAAGTAGAGCATGGAGGCGTCAGTCTGTGTGTAGGAACGCCAGCTCAGGCCCAACACCATCACGCTCATCCAGGAGGACTGGATGACACACATCTGGTCCTCCACATGCAGGTCACGGAAACCTGGGCTCACAGACACACAGTTAGCTCAGAGTGGTTTTTGTGAGGATCAAACACACTGAAAGGGGGGAGCTTGGGAGAAAGGCATAGGGAAAGGAAGGGGGAGAGGGAGGGAGGGAGGAAAGATGAAGAGAATGGAAGAAATAATTGAGCTTAAGAAAAGAGATTTTGTCTTTTCCTTCAATAAACTCATTATTTTAAATTACTTTACCTCCCTCTAGTGTTCACAATTTTAGAGCCAATATTAAGACAAAAACATCGAGTTACCTGGTTAATCTCTGGTCCATACTAGTTCCCTGGTAAATCAAGTTACCTGGTATACCTCTGCTCCAGACTAGTTACCTGGTATATCTAGTTACCTGGTATACCTCTGCTCCTGACTAGTTACCTGGTATACCTCTGCTCCAGACTAGTTACCTGGTATACCTCTGCTCCAGACTAGTTACCTGGTATACCTCTGCTCCAGACTAGTTACCTGGTATATCTCTGGTCCAGGCTAGTTACCTGGTATAGCTTTGGCCCAGCGTACCACTGAGACCAACTGCCTTTCTCCCAACTCGTTAAGGCTGCTCAGGAGGGAGGAGGGGCAATCCGGCTGGGCGGGGTCATGACCCGCGTGGATCATGTCTGGCTCGATGGTCAGGAGCACGCTCAGTAGAGGCAGGTGGTACTGCATGTTGGGCAAGGGGCCAAGGACGGAAATGGACGCTGGAACACGCACACTCAAGTCAGTCAGTCAGTCAGCCCCACAGCTACCATTTAAAACCATTCAATACATGTCATGCACTGATCATGATCTGCTTGGCAATTTTATAGTTCCATAGACACACACTAACCTGAGCCCTCATGTTGACTGGTAGAGAACTGGTTTTTCTACTTTTGAACTTGAATTAAGGACACGAATCTGTGTTGTACATCTAAACCACAGCATAAAGGCTGTGACCTCGGCTCAGTCCAGCCTCTATAGAGGCCCATGTCTTGGGCACAACTAAGTGTGCTTACAGTCACACAGTGTTTAAATAACTTATATCTGCTTCCATCAACAACGGTTATTAAGTATGAATAACATGAACGTACATTGAGCCTGGGTAGCTGTAGCTTTAGAGTCAGGGACTCCATCCTGCTCTCCGGCCTTTTTCCTTTTCCTTCTCTCCTCTCCAGCACTCTGCTCCCCCTCCAGTTTAATCTTCGGTTGACTAAGGCCTTTTAGTCTCTGGCCTGAAACCAACCACAAAGATGTATGATGGAGAGACAACAGTGAGTATCAGACAAGGGGGGGAAGGGAGATGTCCTGGTCAGCCGAGAAATGAAGGTAAATGGATCCATCTTACTGTGTCGGCCCACAGAATGCCTCCAATATGCTTGTTGATTTCGGCCCCCTGCATTGCATTCACCCGTTTGACTCCCCCATCTCACTTACCATCTCCCTCCTTTTCTCCCACTGTTTCTCTCTCTCTATCACACATCATATCCTCCCTCCATCTCAAACTTTCTCCTTGCCTTCCCACCAACCCCCTTCCTTCTCCCTTTCTCCCTCCCTCTCTCTCTCTCTCTCCCTCTTCTCTGCCCATCGATCTTTGTGATGACAAGGAAAGGTTGTGACCTTTGAGACTCATCCCAGCCAGGAAGCACCTCCTCAGCCGACAGGAAGCGCAATTCTTCCGCCTCAGCTTGTCGATGGTGCAGTCGTTGCGGCTGGCGCACAGGTGATTCTGCTTCCCTAGGATCCCCACACAAAACACTTCAGGAATTCAACTTCAATTCAATCAGGCACATCACGAGTTAAAAGAGGGCAGTGCCTTGTGTACACGATGAGTGCATGTGCGTGGAATCCCACTTCAAGCTCACCTTCGGCGGCTCTCTTGAAGAACACCTTGCAGCTGCCACAGGTAACGGCGCCATAGTGACAGCCCGAGGCAACATCACCGCACACCTGGCACACCCTCTTCTCTGAGAGGAACACCCTCATACCAGGAAACACACCCTCAAACCTGGGAATACACATGCATGCGAACAGACACTGTGTAAATGTAAATGCAGTCCATAAATGCATGCAAACAAATTCTGGATTTGCATTGGATATCTTTTTTTTATCATAGGTTTACAGTTAGTGTGTGTGTGTTTTTCATCACTCCCATGTTGACTTGTAGCTTTCATTCTACAATACTGGTGTCTCTGACAATTAGACTGTGGTTCTTTGGAATGCTAGAGTTAAGAAATAGAAATATGGTGACAAGAGGTAGAGATTTTGAATGAGATAGCGAATTCTTACCCCAACAGAAGTGCATACTTTTTTTTGTTTTTGCACTCTTGTAAAAACATCTGATCTGGTATGTCATCTGGAAAGATTAATTTATTGTGTTTGAAGCTGTGTCAAGATTAACAGGATTTCCGTTTACAGAAAAGACATGGTAAGAAAGCTTTTTGGATGACTTCCAATTCACAATTTCACAGTTAACTACAGTTAGAGGTCTCAAGTCCCAAGGTATTAGCTGGTGTCTGTCAGCTTGCCATCCACAGTTTGCAGATTATCATTACAACTAAGACATCATTACATCGACTAACTGTAAAACCCCTGATGGGGTTTATTGGTTCTGATTAATGCATTTTTTTCTTATCAAATCTCCTAAGAAAAATATTTATGTGCTGGTAAAAAAAGGTCTCCATGCATTTTTATAAAATGACAAAAAGACATTCAAACCACTTTTCTTTTCTTTATATTGCAAAAGGTAAAGTGTTGAAGTCACTCATTATAATAATACATGAATACTGATCATTTTCCTGCAAAGTAGGCTTGTTAAGGCATGTTTTTCTAATTGAGTTTTGGGGGAGTGATGGGGGTTGAGTTTGTTAAGTATATTTGGTTTCGTTTCATTGTCCCTTTGTTTATGGGTGGTTGCCTGACCGAAACTAAAATGTGTTTGTTTATTGTTACTATTTTGGTGGTTGCTTATTATATTAAACTAATTATTAATAGCCACTGCTATTAACACATGTATCGCTGCTGCTAAGACAATAAACAATGGAAATCTATTATCTTGGAATACATGCATGATAGAAATAAAACAATGTGTGATAGAAAGTAAACAATGTAGCCTAAATGATTCACAACACCGTTGTCTGCCGTGAAACGTTCTGTTTGGTCTTGGGGAAGTTTGATATTTATCCATCCAGCTAGACATAGGAAAATACATTTCAGACACGGTATGGGATGTTGGTATCTCACACATGCACACTTCTCTTTGCATTTGGCATGGGCAAATACAGTTTAAAGTTGTGTATTGTTTGAATCATTCCATTGATAAATTGGCCAAAAGATATCCTAAAGTTGACCCTAACAAGATACATTTCCGTTAGTAAGCTTAAGCCAACAACTGCAATCATGCATAGGTGTCAAAATGGTGGTGACCGACTCCTCTAGTCAACACACAGACTTGTTATTAAGTAGACCAAGTATCAAAGTTGTTTAAAGATGGTGTCTTATTAATTTCTAAGGATTAAAACAGTACATGGCCATAATAGATGACGTCAAACAAGTCCAGGACAACACAAGAACGTGGTTCGCTGTGCTCCTAGCTTGATTATTGGTCTATGGTTTGACTTGAAGTTGGTGTTACGATTCGGTTGATAAAACATAAATGCAATACCACCAAGGGGGTCTTTGTTTCAAGCTGAGGAGCTAGGGGTGGGGACTTCCCAATCGAGCTATGAGTGTGTTCATGTGAAAAGGGCGGTGTTGACGACCGAATGAGTGCGTTGGCTCATCAGTATAACTGTCCCATCATTAAGGCACGATTAGATCTGACTATAATTAAAATGGTGTATTCCATAAACTTAACGTGTAACTTAGATGTATTTTTATGGCATGTAAAACAATTGTAGCCTTACTCATTTATCTTCACAGCAGTGTTACATGGTCCTGGGAATAAATAAGCATAATGCTAATTGGTAAATAGATTTACTTGCAAGTGGCTTTAGTGCTTTAATCACTCTATTTTAGGATCAAATCCAATTTAATTTGTATAGCTCTTTTTACAAGCTATGTCACAGAGGGCTTCACATACGGCCATAGAAGTGTACCTAGGATATCGATATACAAATACACTTTGTAGGTCTCTAAACTGTTGCCCTCCTAAGAGACCCTCTCACTATCCGTGCACCGAGATCATATGATGTAGGATTCTAGGTGATTACATGTTCAAGAGGATTGATTGGTTAGTAGGCGGTGCTGGAATACTTGTTGATTTGTTATTTAACATAACCTCTAAAGTAGGTCAGATGTGCAGAATAAGTTACCATGGCGATTGTACCCAAGAAAAACGTGAACCAGTCTTGACACTGAAACCCCAGAGTTGAACAAGTTCCCTTGATAATCTCCAAATCCAATTAAGTGGCATAGGCCTCTGGTTTACAACAAATCTGTGTACAGCTTTGTGATGCAAGTTATCAATTGTAAAGTTTGAGCAGATATCTAAAATGGAAGATAGCAGGTAGCTAAAATGGTGACACAGGTCAGGGTTGGTTGCACCAAATTGTGAAAAAATGTGACAATGACATTTAAATGGGAATACTTGAAGGGAATCTTCATAAGCCTTCATGACATCTTAGTGCATGAACATACTCATAAGGCTAAAAGAAAACGTTTTCTAACTACTACTAAGCACTGTAAAAATGCTAACTAAGACAGACAAAGGACAAGGATCAACAAAAGTGTCCATCCTAATAAAAAAGCCAATGTTAAATGTTTTTTTGGCACACTAGTCACCTTTGCTGTCACGGCAGCAAAAAGTTATTAGTGTTAGTATGGCATGATTTTGCACTTTCCAATTTTGTTACCCGTACTGCCGTTTATTTAGGCCTATTTATAAAAATTACCTTAGATTGGAATTTGTTACATCCACCCAAGCTTGCTGCTCGGTCTTGATAGAGCACGGTTTTGTATACATGCTCCCGGGATGCATCATTGCACTAGAACTTTCCATATGCTCATTATCAGGGTCCGCTGTCCCGCGCGCCTCAGTAATTCCGCTGCCGTCAGCGTCTGAGAGAGGCTTGCAGTGTCTAAGAGATCCTAGAGACGAACTCTGGATGTAATCACAAAATGCAGCGTACCAGGGTCCATTTGATCCTTCTGGCCCTGGTTCGGTGATCTGGCTGCTATTTCGTAGGTCATTAAAGCACAATGTATTGTCGCAAAGTAAAGGGTTTGTGGAGTTTCTGTAGTTTGAAGGTTTGTAAGCCACCAGTCCGTCCGGTTGAAAGGGGGCCGTTGATTTATCAACCAAGGCGTTCATTGGCACATACGACTCCTCGCAGACATTTCGGGACTGCTCTCGGCCGTACGTCATTTTACGGTTGCTATCCCTTGCATTGAATTTAAGGCGATCCACGCAACTTGATTGTTCCAAGTCCCGGCATTCCTCAATCAATGTCCCAAAATAATCGAACGACGGTTGGCTAGTTAGTTCTAATGTCATTTTTGCTTTGCCTCCGAACTCTGACAGTGACGTCCCGAAAAAACTGTTTCCGTGACTCAGTGAGCCTACTTCCGAGGGCGCAGTGGATCCGTATCGTTGATGATTTCTGTCTTGCTCCGAACCCAAACCTAAGGACAGGGACACCGCGTCACACATCTCCGAGGCTGTCTGGGCCACTCGACTGGCGTCGGCAAGATCTGAAATGACCGCCGAGCTGTTCAAAGTTGAGTCAAGTCCAAGGGCGCTCTTTGGACATGAAAACATGTTTCACTGCCAGTCACGTGGATCACCAGAGGAAACTTAGACTCTTATGTCATACGATTAACTTACTGTTTCGTTGTAACTGGATACGTTGTCAACGACCCGTTCCCTCGCGTTAATAGATTTGAACAGGGAGGAGCTCAATTGCCTTCTCTTTTTTGCACCACATGTGGGATCAGCCTATAGGTTAGAACACCATGGGGATAGTCTGAATTTATTAACGTTAAAATGGAAGTGCTGATGCGATTTAATGGCATAGCAAATTGCAGCCTGGCGCATAGAAACGCTCAATATTTTAAAATAGATTTATTGTCCACCTCACTTTCATCTGGCACCCTTACATTTCTCCCTTAAATTATTCTGTGTGGCCACTAGATGGGGTTATGTCCTTAGAAAAAATCTTTAAAGTCATTCTGCGCGACAATTTAGGAGCGGTAGAGCTTGGTCACAAACAGAGGGCAGTGTTTTACAACCAATTGGTATTATGACGACGCACAGTGTAAACACGCCGCTGTCTCTGCAACCCTCAGTTTAACAATGGCATAACAACAGTTGTTGCAGCATGTTCATTATGTATGTGAGAGAAGACAATGAAACACTCAGCTCCTTACGGGGGTCAGATGGCTGAGCGGTTAGGGAATCGGGCTATTAATCACAAGGTTACCGGTTTGATTCCCGGCTGTGTCAAATTACGTTGTGTCCTTGGGCAAGGCCTTTCACCCTACTTGCCTTGGGGAGAATGTCCCTACTGTAAGTCGCTCTGGATAAGAGAGAGAGAGGGAGCTTGGACAGAGGAGTGGACTGGAGGTCAGGAGGACTGATGAGGGGATTGGAGGGGGAAAGGGAGAAGAGTGGTTAAAGGTAGAGAGGCTGGTGGACACATTCTTATAAAAATAATTTAAAATGGTTAATGGTCCAGTAAGATCTGGACAGAGTGAGAACATAAATAGGAGAAGAAAGAAAGGGTTGATCAACACGTCCCTTTACTATTTGATTGACTTTTAGTTTCATTAATATATAGAGGGCCCTGATTTAGAGGTGTGCGTGTGTGTGTGTGTGTGTGTGTGTGTGGGGGGGGGTTAATACACTTTTCTGGTAACCCATGTCCCTGAGCCAACCTTCTAATTGTAGGTAGTTAACAACCAATTAACAGTGATGAACAAAATGAGCAGAGTAATATCTGCCTGTGACCAAGGGTCTGAAATCATCACAGTTTTAGAACCAAGCTATAATCTGTGAACAATCCTCAATGGTCCCTGTTTTTGCAGGCAGGCAAATGACGGATTAATTACTATTAAAACAGCCATGTCTTAATGAGCAGGAGAACGATTAGAGAAAGGTCATTAACATGAAGGAAACATCTGATAACACACACACACACACGGTCACATGGAAATGTAGACAAAACCATTTCATCCAACAGCAAGCTTTATTACATTTACAAAGATGGGTCATTGTTATTTTCCTTTCATCTCTGTGGTGTGTTCCTCTCTTTCTTTCCCTCTTCCTCTCATTATTCTCCTGTCTCTCTCCTTTCCCACTCTCAACCTCAACAGTTTCATGCTCCCCCTTCACGTTACCTCTTCCGTACCTACCTTTTTTTCCTCATCTTCCCACTGCCATCTCTCTCTTCTCTCTCTCTTCTCTCTTTCCCTTTCTCTCAGAAACATGCTTGCAGGGCACAGTTCTGTGAAGGAATTTAATATGCAACTTTTATATGAGAAACCAATCAAGTGTCTGGGTCCATTCTGACTCCAATCTGTCGGTTAGGCCTGCTAATGTAATAGAGACAGCCTGGACTATCTATCACACTCCAGCCAGGCCTGCTCCCTCTCTCTCTCTATATATATCTCCCTCTCTCTGTCTCTCCATCCCACCCCTCTTCCCCCTTTCTCTCTCTGTCTCTCTGTTTTCTCGCTCATTCTTTTTCTGTAGCCCCCCCCCCCCCCCCATGCATTCCTCTGAGCCACCGAATCACCTGAAATATGAGGCCTGGCTGCCCTGAGGGAGGTCTGTGTCTCTATAGGGGAGGGTTTCTGCTATCTGTCTGGAGAGGCCTTCTCCACTATGTTAAAGACACAGATGCTGACGACAAAAGCCGTATACGTCCGGTTAAAGTAATGCTATCTGTAAAGCACTCTTCCCCTTAAATACAAAATCATTACGTTTCTCTCTCCTGTTTGTCCAATATATATTCACAAATGGATACAGTAACACATAAATACCAATATGCATGGTGAATTTGATTACTTTGCCCCACGCAAATACATTGTACAACCCTCATGTACACCCTCATACATTCACACAAACACACACACACCATCCCATAAAACTGGAACATCTGCATAAAGACTGATGAGCAAATGGTGGGTCCCCACCCGCAGCAAGAAAAAAACCATCACAGCTAAATTCATTTAAACAAATCAACTGCATCAATGCCATTGTGTTATAGCTGATGGCAATTAATAACAAATTAGTCATAATCAGCCCTGTGTTAATGTCTTCACCCTGAAGCCACTGCTGGAAATTAATAACTAGAGATTTATCCTCACACACATACACACACACACAAACACACTCTCACACACAATTTATCACACTGACACACCTCCTGTAAGTTTTTTAATGAAATCTCTCTTACACACAAACTCTATCTCTCTCTCCCATCTTTTGCTTTCTCTCTCTCCTCTCTCTCTCACACACACACACACACACACACGCACACACACCGTTTGCAGTGCACAATCTGCTGATGTTGGTCAGCCAACTTCCTTTTGCATGGGGGTGTGAAGAAAGCAATAGAGACACAGTGTGCGTGGTGTCTGAATGTGTGTGTGTGTGTGTCGTCAGGAGTGTGTGGGGGGTTGGGGGGATGGGAAAGGGGCAGGTGTAGACTGCCCCCGCCCCTAGGGGTCCTCACACCAATCAGCAGAGCGTACTGAGAATCAATTAACACCAGTGGGATGGGGCATAGGGTAGGGACACACTCAAACCCTCAGCACACATACATGTACACACACACAGACACACACATGCACACACATGCACGCTGCCCACACACATGGTCCTGTCTAAAGAGATATCCATCAGGATTTCCATCAGGTTCACACACAAAGTGGTATGCCCACATACGCTGTGTGTGTAGATGTGTGTGTGTGTTTGTGTGTGTGTGTGTCTCCAGGAGTGCCCCGGTCTCTGGCGGTGATAGGTTTGGGAACAGATTGGGGGTCAGCAGGGGGGTCAGGCCTGGGTCAACCCCATCCGAGGTATGTGTGTGTGTGTGTGTGTATGTGTGTGTTTGTCCCACCATGGGAAACCTAACATAATGATGACAATGTCTCCCGTAATCCTACACTACATCCCTAACAATGACTACATCATGGGAATCCATAGAGTTAACAGAATCCTCTCTCTGCCTCCCTCCCTTATTCCCTAATCAGGTGTGTATCAAAGAATAAAGGGCTGGGTCCAAATGAAATCAGTTGTGCCCGACACTACTACTCCCAGTCCCATCTGTTAACCCCTTCCACACCTCCACACTGCCTGCTGCCCTGGTGAAAAGGAAGCTGACAGCTCTGCGCTGGTGGTTTGTGTGCACGTGTGTGATTGTGTGTGTGTTTTTGTGTGTGTGTGTCCCTAGTGAATCCCTGAGCTGGTGTAATTGACACTAGTATTAGTCTCTCTCCCTGTCTGATCCTCTCTAATCACCCCACTGGGAGATCCTCAAATAATGGAGAATCAATAGAGTAATGGAGCTTTGGAGTGTACTCACTTATGTCTCGCTCTGTCACGCCTCACCACAAAGCACATGTGTGTCTGTGTGACAGGGCCAAGCCTGGGGCAGGACAGGTGGGGCTGGTGGCAGGGCAGTCAGCCTCCACCCTGAGGGGCCAGAAGGCCCAGCGAAGCAGGGGGCTGGAGTAGCTCCTCTGCCAGGGGAGAGAGCTCTATGGCTGGTGGCAGCTGGTCCCCTCTTCCCCACCCCTCCTCTAGCACCCTGCAGGCAGGCAACAGGAGGGGTGAGGAGGTCAAAAGGCAGGAGAATGGGCGGAACGGCGACACGCAGGATAATCGGCTTTTATTAACTGGAGAGAACGGAGGTGGCTGGGTAACGCAGCTTTGACAGAATAATACTGATACAAGCACTAATGAATTAACACATTAGCGCTGACAATCAGCGGTGTGCAGGGAAGCTCAGCTGCTCCACACACACACACACATAAATGTTACATCAACATGCCCATAAATATGTAAAGCAATAAACAAATGCTATAATAATTAACAAATAAATACTTAAAGGTAAAACAAGAAACTGGCAGACCGCAGGCACACAGGCAAACAGAATGGCAGGCAGGAAGACAGACAGACAAAATGTACTGTAATTTCCTCACACTAACCACATCCATATTCCCTAACATCCCTGTTAATGCTTAAGCATCCTCCATACCTCAGTGTCATTCAGCCTGTCTCTGTCTATCTCTAGAATTGTGTGGTCTCTTACAAACTCTATCAACTCTCTCTCTCTCTCTCTCCCTTTCTAACCAGCAGGAAGAGGCAACCATGCATTAAACCATCACACTGACTAATACAGTGTGTGTGTGTGTGTGTGTGTGTACATGCACGCATATACACAAACAAACCCACATGCATAAGATCCATCCATTCATGTCTTCCCAAAAACAAATATTCACCATCTGTCAAAAGTTTTAAAAGAGAGCCTTCTCTAACAATAGAAGAATCCCTCTCACTAAGGTTTCAGATATGACCATTAGGGTTCCAAACAGAACCTTACATTGCTGAAACCTATTTTCAATTAGTATAAATAGTTCTACTTATAGAATACCATAGTCTTTCTTGGAATTAAGTATATGTCCTACGCAAGGTATTATACCAGTCTTGTAAACACTGCAGTATGCTGTTTACACCACACCACCACAGTTGACTGCAGCCAGTGAGGATGCAGGCCGCAGATACAGCAGTGTCCCTAAAGGAAGATCTCTTTCATCTCCTCTCCTCCAAACGACCCAGCGGGCATGTCTGGATGAAACACAACACCCACTTAAGAGAGAGTTCTAACGTTTTCGCTGCTATAAAGGACCTGCTTTGCTCGACGCTCCTCCGGCTATGTCGAATAGCATCTTAAATAGGCCACGATTAGCACAACACACTAAATAAATCGTAATTGAACCACGCCAAAAATCAATAACCCTATTTTTTTTGACGTTGTAGTAAATGGTCCTGTGGCAATGTATTTGATCCTAATACCAACTATTAGATCGTCTAAATGTTTGATAAGGGCGGGCTGAGCACATGGGAGGAAATAATCGTTATAAGCAGTAGGCCTATAGTTTCATTAAAGGCTGCACTTGGCCGAGAGGCGATCTCGCCGCTTCTGAAATAAAACACATCTCTCTCGTTTCTTTCTCCTTTTCCTAAATTGTCCTGCGCTGTCTCCCTCTCTTTACAGCATATCAAACACTGCACATTCCTCTTTAAATGCACTATTACTTACGACTGCCTTATCATTTTGTAAGAGCACCGACACTTTGAAGACCATATACAACCATGTCTTTCATTATTCAAAAGCAACGGAGGCCCCTTTTTTTTAAAGCCATGCAGGCTCACTCGTGAAATTGATAACTGTGGAGACACGCGCAATAAAAACGGAGCCCGCGGGTGCCACGAGCCAGGACCCCGATTATGCAGATCAAGTGGTAATTTCTCAAACAAATCGCGAGCTTCAGTCTTTTGTTGCTGCTTCTTTGTAAGCACGGGCAGCCTTTCGGAGTGCTGGTCCCGGTTTAATATAGCCTTGGACAAGAAAGGGATTGTCTCTCTCTAGTTTTATTGCCCAAGCAGCTGATCCGAGTGCCAGTGGTAGGAATACCACATTGAATGGTGTAAGCTATCTTAGTTTGATTTTTACAATAGCAATAGAAAAGGTGAATAGTCCTGGGACTATCAATAGCTTAACATTATTGTTGTTATGGTTATTTTTCATTATAAGGCTATTTTTCATAATTAGGCTATTATTTTGCATTGCTAATTTAATAATAATACATAGCTTAATTCATGGCGTTTCTGACGGGTTTTTGCATTATTGTCTCCAATAGGCTGACCTCAGGTAGGCCTGAACGCAGTGAATGTATTTGACAGTGCCCTCGGTCTGTGCAACCTACACAAGGTTAATGTGCCACAATCACTCACAATCACGGGATTAGGGGATCAGTTACAACCGCGACCCGGGGCGCCCAGCGTCAGTCCGTTCATTCAATAGCCTACTTAGACGGAGTGATGACGATTCCAAAAACAAAACGTCAATATGACCAAATGTAGGCTATCACAATTAAAATCAATATCGAACTGACAGAACATGGAAATAACTGGACTCACAAAGGCCGATGCAGTCGATATATTGCCTAAATGTAGCCTCTGATCTCAGATCAATAAAATATAGCCTACTGTTTTATGTCATATACCTAATAATTAAGATGGTTAATAGCAAAACACCAAAACGTCATACAGAGGGCTGACAGCTTTAACAGACCAATTCCCAGTCATATAGTCACCGGTGCACTCGCATATGGTGCGGGACCTTATGCCAACCACGTCTCACGTCGCCAAATAACCAATGTCCTCTTATCTCAACTCGCCAAATAACTGCCGTGCCACAGTAATGTTGACAGAACAACAAATAAGATGTCAACAGAAATATCAATGTGACAGTGATTTATAGTTACAACGAAGTATTAGGTAATAGCCTATATTTACTATTTACGTTGTCTATTAGAGCTTGAGGTCTCTTTTTGGAGGGGATTCGATCAATTTAATGTGTATTTTTGTTGGATAGAAGTTATTTCCCGTGTCATAAAAAGCAAACATCTATCCCTATTTTTAAAAAGTAAAAAAAAAAAAAAAAGTATATTTTTAGATTATTCTTAGATTATTAAAAGTCGATCTGATTCTAAATCTGTTGCATCTGTTTTTATAAAGTTGATGGTGTGAAGATTATGCATAATGAGCGCGATGTGAGGCCTTGAGTATTGGCCCTGCTCATCTAGCCGTATGGCGCACAGGAACGGGTTCGTTACAATGTCAAAACTGTGACAATGTGATTGCATTACTTGATAAACTGTATTGTTTTTTAGGCCTATTAGCCACGTGTCTTGTAGGTCTATACAGGTTTACGCAACAAAGTGTAGCCTACTAGTGAAATGAGAAGAGAGCATCACGCAGCAAACAAACCTTTCCCAAACCACAAGTCAATGGCGTAGATCATGGAACTAACAAATTGTATCTTTCTTGAAGATAATCAATACGCTAACACACCAATGTATCTACACATAGCCAATAGGTCCTGGAAAAATAATGCACGTCATACAATAATTGAAGAGAAAAAATATTGGCTGAAACTCTGTAGTAGCCTGTTTATAGCAGGCTAACCGTTTTTTTAAATGAATTTACGTACTTTCTAAAACAGGCTATACTTTAATTGCATAATAGTTGGCATAAACAATTGTAGGCCTATGTGTCGTCGTCGCTTAAGGTTGGTGATATCCTAATTATTAGACGTAGGCCTATTATCTTAATAAGCGATCAAAATCTTATCAATTTAAACTGATAGACACACGCATTTGTAAAAGTGGTTGGGTTACGCAGCAAATGTCAATTTCAATGCGCGTTCAATCAATCATAAACATGCTAGCCAATGAAAGACAGGATGTAGACAGTAGAAACCAATAGAAGCATTGCCATGCGACTTTTGGGGAGACTGTATGTTTGGATGCATAAAGGGGAAGAACGTCACACATCTCCAAACGTAGTAGCCTACAAACTTCGAGTAGGGGTGGAGGAGGAACATTTGATTGCGGTATATTCTGAACTTCTTCATTGTTTCTGAACGGAGGGCAACAATGGAACGAGTAATTACAGTTGTTTTATTTTAAATATATTGGTTTGGTTGACTGTGTGAACGGTGAGGATGGAGCAGGCATCTAGTGCGCCCAGCCCTCATCTTCCTAAAGCTTCCCCGCAAGAGCCCATCAGTTTTGGCATTGATCAAATCCTCGCCAGCGGTACCGACACACAGAAAGATCGGTCTGGTGGACATTACGGTTCGGATACAAGCAGCAGAGACGGTTACCATTTGGGGATCTCTACCGGAGAGACTTCCGCGTCATACACTGCGCTATCAATTTCCCTTTCTGGTATTGTGCCACCTTTTGAGGATTTAGGCTCATACGGAGTGAGTAGAACTCGTGGACGAGGAGTGATCCGAGTCCCTGCGCACAGACCGGTGACAACTGCGGGTACTCCACCGGTGCAGGGCACCGTTTCGGGGTTCGGGGGACTGTGTTTTCCGTGGGTCGGTAATAGATTCACTAAGGACAGCATATCAGGTAGGTTCACAACTTAGGTCCGCCTTATCTACAACTTTTACTTGTCGGATTTGTTGTTAAAGATGAACAACACAGTGGTCAGATCACGTTTCTCAAGTTGAGGTTTTATTGAGAATTATTTCCTCATTGAAAAATATACTTGGACCAACACAATTTTATTTATACATTGCAGTGTATGTACCATAGGCCTAGCATAAAAATGATCTTAAATCATTCCCATCAAGGTATATTAAAGAAGAAATACGAAACAAAATTATTTGCAAAGTAGGCTATTATGAAAAAGAAAGTGCATTAAAATTGTATATAAGTTCATTGCAAAATGATAACACAATGATAGCCTGCATTGCACTATAATAACTGTATTGCTAAACATTGTTAAGCACTGTTCACATTCTAAATAAATAAGTAATTCCACATGTAACTTTGATTTGTAAAATAATTAGTGTTGTCAGTCGCACTAATAATTTACATAAACGGGGTGTATGCATTGATTCTAGTTTGTTTTCAATTGTATATTGTAAATGTATATTTAAATGGTAAAACATTTTCGAGTTAAAATTATATGGCTTGCCTAAAGTAAGAACGGTAACAGGGACCAGATAGGCCTATATTCTTAAAACCTGAGGTTGCATTAACCAGGAATCCCATTTGATAGCCTGACTTTCTGACATAAAAAATTCCAACCAAAAATAACTCCATAGAATTATTTGACATAAATCTTTCTGATATTCTCTAATATCCTATTATATGAATCCTATTACCCAATCTAATTCCATGAAGTCCAGTGTCCAAGAGTCATACCTTTCCACCTTTTGAAATGTGGCTGACAGACATGGTTATTTTTAATGATTGAACATCAAGGATGAACTTTGAATGAAAATAGAATGAAAATACTAGTCACGCAATTGTCTACTCTGTTATAAACACTAATGCTCTTTCTATAGACCTCATGCCCTTCACGGTGACACGGAGGATAGGGCACCCGTACCAGAACCGTACGCCACCCAAACGGAAAAAGCCTCGGACGTCCTTCTCCCGTGTACAGATCTGTGAGCTGGAGAAGCGCTTTCACCGTCAAAAGTACCTGGCGAGCGCTGAGCGTGCGTCCATGGCGAAGCATCTAAAGATGACAGACGCCCAGGTCAAAACGTGGTTCCAGAACCGCAGGACCAAGTGGCGGTGAGTCATCGAGGCCTTCTATCTGTCTGCTATCATGTTCCCAACATTAATGTTGTACGTGCACATGCCAGTTGAAAAGGCATGAACATATAGGCAGAACATGTGCACATTAAAGCTCATTAGTACATTTGGGGTCCTATACCCTTTTACCATTCCTGTTATTGAACTGTCTGGCAAATAATTATTAACCCGTTGAAAACTAGGGTTCATATTAGTTACTGCATGGTGGTTCAAGGCTGAAGAGCAGAAATATCTGGGCTGTTTTCAAGCTAATTTAATAAAATGTCCTAATGGTCCTTGACAAAACATCAGGGAGATCTTTAGGGAGGCAATGGGTGTAAAATGCCATGTCTCAAACGCTGGACATGATTCAATATCTTTTGCTCCGACTCACATTCTCTTATGTACACCAATTTACTCTAAATTTACCCTAAAAATGGAGAGATATTGGACTCTTCTTTTTTTTGTGACAGATAATTATGAGCTGCTGGTTCTCTCAATGGAAAACGGCCTCAAATGTGTCTGTATTCACCCCAGCCCTCTCTTCCCTCTGTTGCTCCCACCAGGAGACAGACGGCGGAGGAGAGGGAAGCAGAGCGTCAGCAGGCCAATCGGCTGATCCTGCAGCTTCAGCACAACGCCCTCCACAAGTCCCTTGGCGAATCAGCCGCCTCCGACCCGTTGTGCGCCCACAACTCCTCCCTCTACGCCCTGCAGAACCTGCAGCCCTGGGCGGAAGACAGGGAATAGAGGATGGAGAGGAGGAGGAGGGATGGAATAGGTTGGAGAGGAGGAGGAGGGATGGAATAGGATGGAGAGAAGGAGGAGAGAAACCTTTCAGACGTCGGAGCGAGCAGTTGTGCTTTGGGCTTGTTGTCTCCAATACAGTGGTTACCAAGCAACCCCCGAGTCTGGAATCGAATGCTCACACAAAACTTCCCATAATGCATCCAGACTGAACCCTTAGAGAAAGGATATGGACAGGTGGAGGTGTGTGTGTGGGGGTGGGGGGGGGGGGGGGGTGGATGGGAGAAAAAGAAGGATATGAAGGATGCATGCAGAGCAGGTCACTGTAACATACACACACGTCCGCACATTTTCATGTTTCTGAGCTGAGTCCTTATGGAAATAGTATGGGTGCCAATGTATCATGTTTTGTACTTTGAGTACTGTATAATTGTAAATAATCTGTATCTGCTGTCCTTGTTGAGATTGATGTAGAGAAAGAAGTTGGTGGACAAATGCAACGTTACAAGTGTCCAGGATGACAATGTGAGACTCATTGAAGGCTTCAACACTGATTGCAACATTCTTTGAAAAGTTTATTGTTAAATATAATTGTATACAACATTTCAATACACATGTATATGCTTGGTTTCTTGTCTGTCTGTCCGTCCTTCACCTGCAGTCACCGCAGTCACAGTGAGGTTGAAAGTATAGTTTATTGAAAACACAAGGGTCATAAGGTTATAGCAGTAAGACTAAAATGAAAGATGTTGTTTGTGTCATTCCAGTCAGTTAGTATTCACAGCAGGTATCCTTTAGACTCATGGCTTCCATTCCTTTGAACTCAGTGAAGAGGTCTCTCTCTGTGTCTATGTCCTGTTTTTCTGTTTTCCCTATGTCTCTTCCTCTATGTCTCTTCCTCTATGTCTCTTCCTCTATGTCTCTTTCTCTATCGCCGTACCTCGCTTTATCTCATTTTTTACTCTCCATTTCTCATCCTCACAGTCACAGTGAATAGTTGGTTCAGTAACAGTATTCTTACCTTGTGACTGTATTATGTCCTAACGAAACAATGTTACACAAGCGACACAGCACACACGTCCACATTCCTACTGAACAGATAGTGGGTTGCGTGATGTCATTAAAAAGGGACATGGACAATCTGTCTGGTCTAGCCACATGCAGAAACAGCCAGTAGGTGCACCGACCATGAGATCAAAGAGTGAACTGACAGACAGCATGGACAGACAGACAGCACACAGTTAGAAAGTGTCTACAAACACTAGAAACATAGCAGAGTCATCACAACAGGAATTCCACAGAGCAACATGGCTGGTAGGGCAACATAAATGGAGGGGTGGGGGGGGGGGGGGGTAAGAGGGGGGGGGGGGGGGGGGCGACTGCTGAGCTAGAAGACCGAAGCAAGCAGACATGAGGAGACATTTTTCAATATATTTCGATGTTGTATGTAATGGCTACTACTATCTACTACTGTAAATAGCTAAGCGTATGAATTTCACAATAACGTCTGGTCATGGACGAAATGAGTGGCCTTGAGTCGTACAAAACGCTGTGGCACAGGATCGGTATGCACACCAAGATCTACCAGACACGCCCTCTGAGAGAACAGTTACCATGACAACATCGGCCCGACAGAGAGGTGGGGCCAGGGGTCAGATTTCACAGGGTCAGAAAGGTCAAAGCCAGGTGAGAAGTCAAGGGGTGCTATTCTGAGGGGCGAAGATTGCAACCCAAACCAACCCCCAGAAGGGTCACTGCCATGACAACGTCATGGTTACACACTGTTGACGATAGTTCCAGTGACCAGCGTCCCAAGAGCCTCTCGTTACCATGGGGATGTGTCCTTTTCTGCACTGGGACGGATCGCTCATCCCTCTCTCTTTCAGGACCGTGCCGTCTCCCTCATTCTCTCTTCTTTCTTGTTCACTCCTCTCTTCCTCTCGCTCCGATTGTCTGTTTTTCTCTTCCTCCCCATGGTCTAGATGACGTTCTCAAAGAGCTGAAGGGACTTCATGATGTTCTCATCCTGGGTGAAAGACAGAATCGTGAGACAACTAAGAGGGGCATTGAAACACAAAGTCTGACGTGTAGAATGTCCGACTTTGACCATTTCTCAAACCAACCACTAGAGGGCAGTGGAAAGCCAATGTTGAAACTTATATGATATGATATTTGTGTGCAGCAGAGAGGAGTAGAATAAAACAGCATACCTCCTGGCAGGACAGAATGAACTCATCAAGAGTGACCACCCCATCTCTGTTTTTGTCCATTTTCTGTGGGAGAGAGACATGGAGATCATGCTTCACCTGATCCCTACTGACATGTGTGGAATCTGTGTGTGTACGTGTGTGTGTACGCACCTGGAAGAAGGCTTCCACATGAAGTTTAGGAGCGTCCGTCTTCAGAGCAGGGTAGGTGTACTTCCCCATCATGTCGTAGATCGCTCTGACAATGTCTGTCATTTCCTGGAGCGTGCAGACACACACACACACAAACACACAAGACACACAACACACACACATAGAAACAAACACAATAAAACACAAGGGGTTTGAGAACTTACAAGCATTGGAAAAGCACACATTACACATATAGCACATGTAGTTCACACAGACATGAACTTGGCAAACACACAGACACCAATGCACACACACACACACCTCCTTATTGATGTAGCCATCTTTGTTGATGTCGTACAGATTGAAGGTCCATTGCAGCTTCTCCCTCACAGACCCTCTCAGCAGGATGGACAGAGCCGTGACAAAGTCCTGACAGAGAGAGAGAGAGACCAACCACCCAGATAAAGACACAGTAAAATGGTGTGACAAAGACAAAGAGGAGATTCTGAGAGAGGAGCGAATGGGACTTGGAGGGAGAAAGAAAGAGAGAAAGAGAGGGAAAGGGAAACCGGATGCAGTGGCGGAGTTTACCTCGAACTTGATTGATCCACTGTGAGCCGAGTCAAAGGCGTTGAAGAGATAGTGAGCGTAGGTGCTAGCATCTGGAGGGGAGACAGGGGGATTACACTGGTGGTACTGCAGGTCTCACACACACACGCACACGCACACACACACACACACTCCACACCTTACCTCCATGTGGAAAGAACTGGGAGTATATTTGTTTGAAGGTATCCTCATTCACCACGCCACTAGGACACTCCTACCAGAGAGAGAGAGAGAGAGAGAGAGAGAGAGAGAGAGAGAGAGAGAGAGAGAGAGAGACAGAGAGAGAGAGAGAGAGAGAGAGAGATGAGGGGACAGGCATGGAAGGTCAGTCACGGGTGAGGCATGCAGAGCAAGACAGCAGGAGGTGGAGAGGTAGAGAGGGAGAGAGAGAGAGAGGGCGTGTGTGGAGGAGAGGTGGAGAGGTGGAGAGGTGGAGAGGTGGAGAGTGGGTGTGTGGAGAGAGGGTGTGTGGAGAGGTGGAGAGTGGGTGTGTGGAGAAAGGGTGTGTGGAGAGGTGTAGAGGTGGAGAGGGTGTGTGTGGAGAGGGGGCGTGTGTGCGTACTTACATTTTTGAAGCCCCGATAGAGCACCTGCAGCTCCCTCTTGCTGAAGTTAGTCTGAGCCTCCAGCTTGTCCAGCCCCTCTGGACGATGGCACACCATGGTCATCTCCAGGTCATCGTCTACCTTGTCTACACAAACACACACACACACCAAGTTGTTGCCATCATGAAGAATGAAATTCAATACTTGTGAGCGAGTGCAAAAGAAGAGGAGAAAGAGTGCTGAGGGAGACCGACAGAGAGAGAGAGAGATAGAGACAGAGATAAAAGAGAGAGGGGGACAGAGATAAAGAGAGAGAGAGACAGAGATAAAGAGAGAGGGGGACAGAGATAAAGAGAGAGAGAGAGACAGAGATAAAGAGAGAGGGGGACAGAGATATATATAGAGACAGAGAGAGAGAGAGACAGAGAGACAGAGATAAAGAGAGAGGGGGACAGAGAGGTCAGAGCAGACTCCCCAGGTATCTCCACCTCCCACACCTGATCATTAACAACTCATTGCTTTTTCTGCCAGAGGGGAGGTAAAGAGAGGACACGCACACGCACTCACACACGCGCACACACACACGTGCACACACACACACACATTCAAACACACACATCGCCAGGCCATTCGTTTTATCACTCTGGCAGTTGTGCCTCTGTCAGTGTCGCATTAGATGCAGGAAGGGAGAACTGACTCTAGCCCAAGGTGAGGTAATTCAGTCGAAGCTCCCTGGGGTCCCCCAGGGGCACGCAACCTCACACACACGCACACACATTTTACAGTGACCACTCAATTATGTAGGACATGCCTGTAATAACCCACCACACACACACTCACACCTACATGCACAGAAGCACACATACTCCTCTCGCACGACCACATTGATCAGCTGATAGTCCTGTGCCCACTGGCACAAGTTCACCTTTAAACACATCAATACACCCAGAGGACATCCCATATCCCGCTACACACACGATACTACATCAACACTTGAATAAATGAAACCTAACTGCTTCCACAACCATAGCATCTGTGTTTTACTCCACCGCACCCGTTTAAGTACCAAAATACTGATGAACAAAAACACTGACCAAAGTTCATTTTCAAGTTTTTATTGTAGATTTTGAGTAGCTGTGTGTGTTAAAGTGTGTGTGCAGTAGAAGTGTTTGTGTAGTGGGTGTGTAGTAATGTTTGTAGGAGTTTGTGAAGCAGTGTGTAGTGTAGTAGTAACTATGTATGTCTGGGGAAGTGTGTATAAAAGTAACAGTGTGTGTGTACTAATGTTTGTAGCAATGTGTGTGTAGTAGTAACAATGTATTTGCAATGTTCTGTGTAGTAGCGTGTGTAGTGCAGTAGTAACAGTGTGTGTATTAGTGTGTGTAGTAGTAACAGTCTGTGCAGTAGTCTGTAGAAATGTGTATAGCAGTGTGTGTTTAGTAGTAACGGTTTCTGTAGCAGTGTGTGTAGTAACTCACCCTCCACAGTGATCAGTGTAGTAACTCACCTAACACAGTATGATCAGTGTAGTACTCACCTAACAAAGTGATCAGTGTAGTAACTCACCCTAACAAAGTGATCAGTGTAGTAACTCACCTCCACAGATGATCAGTGTAGTAACTCACCTAACACGATGATCAGTGTAGTAACTCACCTAACAAAGTGATCAGTGTAGTAACTCACCCTACCATCAGTGATCAGTGTAGTAACTCACCTAACACAGTAATTAGTCAGTGTAGTAACTCACCCTAACACAGTGATCAGTGTAGTACTCACCTAACAAAGTGATCAGTGTGGTAACTCACCTAACAAAGTGATCAGTGTAGTAACTCACCTAACACAGTGATCAGTGTAGTAACTCACCTAACACAGTGATCAGTGTAGTAACTCACCTAACACAGTGATCAGTGTAGTAACTCACCTAACAAAGTGATCAGTGTAGTAACTCACCTAACACAGTGATCAGTGTAGTAACTCACCTAACCCAGTGATCAGTGTAGTAACTCACCTAACAAAGTGATCAGTGTAGTAACTCACCCTAACAAAGTGATTAGTGTAGTAACTCACCTAACACAGTGATCAGTGTAGTACTCACCTAACCAGTGATCAGTGTAGTAACTCACCCTCCACAGTGATCAGTGTAGTAACTCACCCTACACAGTTATCAGTGTAGTAACTCACCCTCACACAGTGATTCGTGCTAGTAACTCACCCTAACACAGTTGATCAGTGTTAGCAATACTCACCCTACCACAGTGACTTCAGTGTAGTAACTCACCTAACACAGTGATCAGTGTAGTAAACGCACCCTACACAGTGATCAGTGTAGTAACTCACCTACACAGTGATCAGTGTAGTAACTCACCAACACAGTGATCAGTGTAGTAACTCACCTAACACAGTGATCGTAGTAGTAACTCACCATAACACAGTGATCAGTATAGTAAACTCCTCCTCAACACAGTGATCAGTGTAGTAAACTCAACCTAACACAGTGATCAGTGTAAGTAACTCACCCTCACACAGTGATCAGTGTAGTAACTCCACCCTCCACAGTGATAAGATGTAGTAACTCACCTAACACAGGCAGGTAGTAAATCACCTCCCCCAGTGATCAAGTGTAGTAAACTCACCTTACACAGTGATCAGTGTAGTAACTCAACCTAACACAGTGATCAGTGTAGTAACTCACCTAACACAGTGATCAGTAGTAGTAACTCACATAACACAGTGATCAGTGTAGTAACTCATCCGAACACATGATCAGTATAGAACCAACCTACACAGTGATCGTAGTACTCACCTAACACAGTGATCAGTGATAGTAACTCACCTAACACAGTGATCAGTGTAGTAACTCACCTAACACAGTGATCAGTGTAGTAACTCACCTAACACAGTGATCAGTGTAGTAACTCACCTAACACAGTGATCAGTGTAGTAACTCACCTAACACAGTGATCAGTGTAGTAACTCACCTAACACAGTGATCAGTGTAGTAACTCACACTACACAGTGATCAGTGTAGTAACTCACCTACACAGTGATCAGTGTAGTAACTCACCCTACACAGTGATCAGTGTAGTAACTCACCTAACACAGTGATCAGTGTAGTAACTCACCTAACACAGTGATCAGTGTAGTAACTCACCTAACACAGTGATCAGTGTAGTAACTCACCTAACACAGTGATCAGTGTAGGTAACTCACCGAAACAAAGTGATCAGTGTAGTAACTCACCTAACACAGTGATCAGTGTAGTAACTCACCTAACACAGTGATCAGTGTAGTAACTCACCTAACACAGTGATCAGTGTAGTAACTCACCTAACACAGTGATCAGTGTA
>CM042855.1:6983626-7168367 GCA_023658055.1 Thaleichthys pacificus
GGGGTTCTCAAGAACGACACGGGAAGTTCCACCTCGCCCCTCCCTACTCCGTTCAGTCGCTTCCGGGCGACGGAGATGGCAGTCAGGGGCGCATCCGGGTCCTCCTCCTCCTCTACTCTGTGGTCGAGGTAGAAAAGAGAGAGCTCTCATCTCTATTCCTCGTCTCTATGCGAGGCTCTCTCTCTCTTGTGCGTGTTCTCCTCTGATGCCGCAAGCTCGTCGCGCGGTCTCTGTTCACTCGATCCCTCGGGATCTACCTCGGCTCGTGCTCCGTGGCGATCCTCTGTCTGGAGTGGAAACTCGCCGTGTCAGTCTCTCTCTCCGCTCTTTCATCACTCGTACTACATTGGTACCCCCCGGGCCCCTCCCTCATGTCTATCCCTATTCGCCGTTTTGACTCCCTCAGATCGACTCGGCATGAGATCCTCTTTATTCGAGCACGTCTTCGAATGAGACCCCGCATCTCTTCTTCTCTCCGACCTCACCTCTGCTGCTCTTCCCTATCGCCCGTTCGGATAGCCTCGAAGTTTTTCTCGTTTCCCGACCGACCCTCTGCCCAACTCCCATCTTTTCCTTTCCTATCAGTTCCCGTGGGCATAATGGGCACGCAGGGGGGGGCGTTCCTCTCATGCCTCGCCCTCAGGGAGGGGTTCATCCAGAGGAGGGGTAGGGGGGAAAAGAGAAAGGGGGGGGGGCAAGAGGAAAGGAGGGGAGGAGGGGGTAAAATCAGGAAGGGTGTTGTTCAAATCGTGTCTGCTCCCTCGATCATCCATCCACCCCCCACCCGTTACTCGGGCGGTGGGGGGGGGGGGGGGGACTTCGTCGCGGGGGGCTCGATGCTTGAGCGGGCTGGCATCACGCCCGAGGTCTCGGGTCTACTAGTGCGCGACCTCTCAGGTGCGAGTTCCTACAACTAGAGGCGCAGGAGTCCTCTAAGGGTCTGCCGCCGAAGTCTACTCGCGGGGATCTCTGCCAGCCTGCGTCTTCAAAAAAGAAAGGATAAAAAAAAAAAAAATAGTGTATAAAAATGGAGACTTTGATTGTGGCGTTTTATGAAGATCATGAGTAAGAGTTTACCTCGCTATCTCCACAGTCACAGTTACAAGCTACTGAATCTAATCGTTCTGCATTGGCGTAGTACACAGATATTTCGTGACGTTTCGGTTTTTCCGTTGATAGTCTAGTGACGTCAGTAGCGTCAAGTGACTGTGGCACATTAGCAAAGTGCTGTGAGGGGTGCAGCTTGTTAGCTGTTCACACTTTTGCAAAGTAAAAATCATGTGTGAATGAAACGCCTAAACCACGTGCCAACGGGTGTGTGACGGTCTGATCATGAATCCACAATTAGAACCAAAGCGTAGATCCGTGTGGTTTGGGGGACTACGTCTGCTTGAAGTTTCCAAGGACATCGAAGCTGGTTTGACATCGACACGTGGTCTATGTAGTCTCAATCATAATTTGACTAGGGACTTCATTAGGGCGTGAACATAAACAAAACTGAATACAGTGCTGACTAGCTTTTGTGCATAATCAATATATATTGTGAGAGAAACGGCAACGGAGAGTTGTGCTCTTGCCGACAGGCATAGCACACCAAATAACACTAAACTCTCTCTCATACGGGTTCACTCACAATCCAGTGCGCCGAGCAGTTCTGTCGTCGTACTGCTACGACCCGTCCTCATCCCAGCGTCGCTCTCTTCATCAACACCGTAATCCCTCTCCCAGCCTTAGTCCGTCTGCTGCTCTGACTGTCTCGATCATTCGGTTGCTCTTGTCCTCTCTAGTCTCTCTGTCTCTCTGTCTCTCTCTCTCACTCTCTCACTCTCTCACTCTCTGTCTGTCTCTGTCTCTCTTTCACACTCTCTCTCTCCACCTCTCTCTGTCAGCTCACGCCCACAGACAGAAGCAGCAGTCCATCCCAGGCAGACAGGTAGCAGATGGAGCTCTTCACTTGACAGCTACTTTAAATCCACAGAGGCACATTCAACACTTACATTCAGAGTCATCAGATGTCTATAGACAACATCACGCTCCTCTGTGGCAGGAGAATACCTCACGCAAAACACAGGAGAGGAGAAGAGCTGTGTGTGAGTGTGTGTGTGAGTGTGTGTGTGTGTGAGTGTGTGAGTGAGTGAGTGTGTGTATGTGTGTGAGTGTGATCACCCACCTTTGATCTTGTCCCCCAGCTGGCTGCACTCGTGCTCAGAGTAGTGAACGATGGGGGGAGGGGAGGGGGGTCGGAGGAGGTCCTCCTCCATCCTCCTCCGGTGTCTCTCCTCTCGGGCCAGCATGCGCTGGTGACACTCCCACTCATACAGGTCGTCTCTGGCCTGGGCAAAGTCCACATGGAGACGGCCTGTGTCCTTCTTGTCGGTACTGGAGCCCAGACGGATACGGTAGCCTGGGGGGAGGAGAGGAAGGGAGAGTAAATGACATGGAGAAGGCAGGGGAGGAGGGGAGCAGGGGAAAGTGGGGGTGAGGAGAGGAGGGGATAGAAAAGGAGGGGAGAGGGGGGGAGAAGGATTGGGTGAACAGTAGTCATGAGAGAGGGAACAGAGCAGGGAAAACAGCCAGAAGAGTCGTCTAGTTATGGAACAACAGGCTGCTAAGAGGAAGTTAAGGATCACATTTAGGCCAGCGTTCTCTCTCTCCAACTCTCTCTAAATCTCTCTCTCTCCAGACGTACATCTCTCTCTCTCCCCCCCTCCATCTTCTCTCTGACGTATCTGTCAGACACCTGCATCATTTAGGCTAAACTAATCTGTCTATCCAGCTGTCTCTCCATCCATAAGTCTCTCCCTCTCTCTCTCTTTCTCTGTCTGTCTTAAAGTAGCCTTGGGGCTTCAGAGTAGACACCCTGTCTCTCTCTGCATGCTGGTACACAGAGGACACTGAGGAAGCTGTCTGCTGCTCCAGTGACACTGCTGTCAAACCCTGCTAATGCTCTAAACACTGAACAGGAATTTACACTGGACTTGTTTGACACTAATACGAACACTGGATTGGCTTACATGATCACCGATTGAGTTTGTGTCTCTTCTGTCTTTTTCTCTCTCTCTCCATCTCTCCCTCAATCATCCCCACGACCTCAAGCCTCCTGCCCTCTCTTTATTTCAACATTTCCTTCTTTCCCTCTATTTCTCATATATCTGTCATTCATCCTCTCTCTCTGCATCTCTCCAGAATAAGAGTGAGTCACGCATGTCTGCTCGGAAAAGGGAAATAAATGAATGTGGCTGGCAGTTTACTTCCATCTGCTCTGTGCTTTAGACTCACAGTCTGGTTAAATATTTCATGGCTTGAGTTGTGCTCTGCTCTGTGCTGTGCTGTGTTTGTGACTGTGTGACAGTGGGGTTGTGTGGCTGTGTGACTGTGTTTGTGAGTGAGTGACTGTGGGGTTGTGTGGCTGTGTGACTGTGTTTGTGACTGTGTGACAGTGGGGTTGTGTGGCTGTGTGACTGTGTTTGTGAGTGACTGTGGGGTTGTGTGACTGTGTGACTGTGTTTGTGAGTGAGTGACTGTGGGGTTGTGTGACTGTGTGACTGTATTTGTAACTCTGTGACTGTGTTTGTGACTGTGTGACAGTGGGGTTGTGTGGCTGCTAGACTGATGGGTGTGGGAAATGAATAACATTATTTATGGCCAAGCTGCACAGCTCTGGCTTCAGGACAAGATATATGGAGCAGAGTTCCAGGCTCACCAGAGGGAAGAACTGGACCAAGTCGCAGGGGACCAAAAACACACAGTCGCACGCACATTCAAGTGTGCACCCACACACACAGTAAATAATTCAGAGGGTATTATTGGAAGGGCCCAAGCTTTAAATGTATTTGGTGAGACAGGGATATATGTCCTCCAGTTTGCATACAGAGAGACGTTTAAGATGGCCGGGTCGACTGGCTGGGAAATCGAGATAAGATGCTGGTGTCAGATGACTGGTCGAGAAGCTCTCTCCTCTTGGTGATTCATGCTCTCCCTTGTAAGGATCTCTAACTGGAGAGGACATTTATCCTAACACACATCTCCTCATTGTCTTCTAAAGAGAAGGTCTCAACCTGGAGAAGAAAATAACTTCTCTCTCCCAGAGTCTCTCTGAACTTCAAAGACCCTAGCGCTGAACTACAAGTTCCAGTTCCAAAGTGTTGGGGAGGACAGTTGTCCAGACAGGAACTCACCAGACAGGAAGAGAGCCTTGTCCACCGTGAACTCCTCGGCGAATCGGATGTGGCAGAAGTTCTTCTTGCTCTTGCGGATGGCGATGATTTCACCACACTGGCCGAACACCTCCACGATGAGCTGCTCGGTGGAGTTCTCTGGCAGGCCGCCCACGAACACCGTCTTACAGCCAGGAGGGCGCTCCCTGGTGGCAGGAGGGGGAAGGTCTGGGCAGCATGAAGAGGGAAAGGAGCCACAAACGGATGTATTAACTTGTTGAATATATATGGACAATAATTATTTTTCAATAAATATATATTTTTTTTTTGTAAACGTAAAGAATAACTATATATTCTAAACCAAGCAATTACTCTTGAATTGTAAGCAACATGTTGTGACAATGATCCACTCAGTCAGTGTAAAATAGGCTCAAACCAAAGTGGATTTTTGATTGGACTGAAAGCTCACAATGCATCATATTTAATAATGTGATCTAGGAATTTATGACAAAGAACATATTCAGGAGCTTCATTCTGAATTCAGAAAATCAATTAAAGCACATTGACCATGACCTGAAATAATGAGCAGCAATTTACAGCAGGAGTAATGATAACATGCGGCATTATGCTTGAACAGCTTCCATTCAATACTTTTTCCATGAAAATAGTTTTTTATTGGGCAGAAAATGGGGATGGTTCTACGCTTGACAGATCCAACTAATCTAACACAGATGAGTATGGACTGAACTAATTTGTGAAAGAGCAGGCCTCTAGTCTCTGATAAATTAGATTAGCTGAGTCTACATGGATAGAATAAGGTAATCGATAAACCACTGAGTGTGGTGTATGTCTGGATCACCATCTGGGCCTCCCCATTCTGCCTCCACACAAACATCTCAGTATAATTTAAGGCTAATGTACCTGATATAACTCAGTTACGGTCCAGGCACATTGTGACACTACATGGTTCACTGGAGTACTGAATGTTCTCAATAGGAAAGATGTGAAAGAAGAATCTCTCTCTCTCTCTCTCTCTCTCTCTCTCTCTCTCTCTCTCTCTCTCTCTCTCTCTCTCTCTCTCTCTCATCTCTCTCTCTCTCTCTCTCTCTCTCTCTCTCTCTCTCTCTCCTCTCTCTCTCTCTCTCTCTCTCCCTCCCTCTCCCTCTCCCTCTCCCTCTCCCTCTCCCTCTCCCTTCTCCCTCTCCCTCTCCCTCTCCCTCTCTCTCTCTCTCTCTCTCTCTCTCTCACTGTCTCCTGTCTCCTGTCTCCTGTCTCCTGTCTCCTGTCTCCATTTTTTTTCTCTCTCTCTCTGTCTATTTATTTCTCTCTTTTTGTGTCTTTCTTTCTCTCTCTCTCTGTCACACACAAATATACACACACAACCCTGTGCTTGAACGTGCTGTGCTCACTTCCATACCTCCTGAAGACATCGGCAGTGTGAGCTCAGATAAGAATGACAATGGAAACCCACCGTCAGTCACTACAATGAGCATGTCTGTGTGGACACACGTGTGAGGGCGCGTTCACTGCTGCTGAATTCGGATAGAGACAGCAATGGTCAAGGGCACTCCGTGGCCTGTAGATACTGCACAATTCATGTGCACACACACTCACACATTCACACACTTGACATTCCTCTCCCCCCCTCCCCCCCCCCCGGGGCGTTGGAGATCCGAAGGGCATCTCTCTCTCCCTCCCTCCCTCCCTCCCCAGGGTAATTATGGCCAGGCTGTCTCCCACATGGCCAGGCCTTCAACAGGCTGAGGGATGGAGGACGTGCCGCAGGGGGGAGAGCAGACTGATGGCCCCCTTGACCATCACAGAGGGACGCTCGGCTTCTGGAGCAGCAGATAAATCTGGACCACGAAGACGACCGGTGACACAGCATGGGAGGGGTCAGAGGGAAAAATCTAAATAGCTCTTAGTGGGAGAGAGATGGAGAGAAATAGGGTGAGAGAGGGGGAGGGAGCGAGAGGGAAAAAGGGAGAGAGAGCGAGATGGGGAGAGAGAACGAGAGGAGAGAGAAAGAGAAAAACTGAGAGAGAGAGAAGAGAGACCATAGAGGGAGAGAGAAGAGAGAGAGAGAGAGAGAGAGAGAGAGAGAGAGAGAGAGAGAGAGAGAGAGAGAGGGGGGGGGGGGGGGGCGCTACAGGCTACTGTTCAGATAAAGGTCAACGGGTGGGACTACTGTTGTCTCTGGCGGTGAGTGTAGCTAGGAGCGCTGCTCCATGTGATAGGTAACATATGCAGCCTAATGCCCTCCAACTCTCTCACACACACACACACACACACACTTGAGATGATGAGAGCACCTGAGACAACAGGCCACTGACTCATTGTCCTCTAGCCTAACCCAGACACACACAGCATGCCTGGGCCCCGAGGGAGAGGGGAGTCAGAGGTGAGAATATTATTCAATTACCTATGCCCTTCTCTCACACACAATCTCTCATACTCTCTCTCCCTCTCTTCACTCTCTCTCTGTCTCTCTGTCTCTCACACTCATATTCCCCTGCTAACATATTCAGTGCAATGAATGTTCCCCCTGAACAAAAACACCTATCTTGAGTACAGTACACATACACACAAACACACATGGTGGTTACACACCAAGCATGAGCACACAGCCAACTTAAAAGAATGTGTATATGTTTTGGTAGGCAGAAGGGTAACTTCACAGTGGGTTTTATGTTAGGTGAAGGAGTCTGTTTCGAAAGCCTGCAGAGACAAAGAACTTTAGTTTTTGCTTTAAGTTCAGTCTGATATCTCGAACAATCTGACAACCGAGTCGGCTTTGAATGAAATCCCCAGGCAGAAAGTTTCCTCTGAAAGAAAGCATTAAAGAAGAGGTCTCAGCATGTCCCCATGACTGAATACCATCTATAGCAGCTGACAAGCAAGTGTTTTACTCACACACAATGGAAAACAATGTACATTCTTATGCTCTCTATATTCCCTCAATGGCTCTGCGTTTTTGCAGTTCTTCCTGGATGACTTAGTGAAGTAAACGATTTCCAGCTTGCCTAGAAGTGGAGGAAGCAAATGATTTAGTAAAGGGAGGATGTGTAAAGGTGCTGGTCATGTGTAAGGTGTCAGGTTCAAGGGGGGGTGGCGGCGAGAGGAGTCGTATGGCCCTCAACCATGAACTAAACTGACAGGAACTCGAGGGCAGAGAGGGTCAGGTAATCAGCAGCGTCCGAACCCTGTGAGAAAAGGCAAGTATGGAGGGGGCGGGGGTGGCGGGGGGGGACGGGGACGTAGTGGATGGGGCCATGCAGCCTGGCATTTTGTAGACGCTGCAGCGTCTTCTCAGAGGTCACTCTGCCAATTACAGGCAGAGCATTACCTCCCACACCTCACCTCACCTCACTCCCCTCTCCCTCTCCCTCTCCCTCTCCCTCTCCCTCTCCCTCTCCCCCTCTCTCTCCTCTCTCTCTCTCTCTCTCTCTCTCTCTCTCTCTCTCTCTCCCTCTCTCTCTATCTCTCTCTCTCTCTCTCCCCCTCTCCCTCTATCTCTCTCTCTCCTTCTCTCGATCCTACTTTATCCCACTCTCTCATCGCGTCTTTCCCTTTCTTCCCTACCCCCTCACTCTCCCTCCAGTCTACCCGGTCCTTCCCTCCATGCATGTGATGTGAACGTAGATCCGCTGAGCTCAGCCAAAAGGAGAGGACGGATCTTCTTCATGTCTGAGTCGAAACAGCCGTTTACACTGCATGAGGGGAGGAGGCCTGTCTGGAGAGAGCAACAGGGAGGGGATAGACCGACCTGCTCACTGTTACGTAACTGTCAGCACAGAATGGAGCTTAAAGAACGGAAGATTAGTATTCCAAGAGTCTTCTTCATGCATCCTTGGATAGAGATGTTCTGGAACACGTGAGAGGGATAGTGTAGTAAAGGGACATTTCAAGGTTATTAGACTTACTGGGGTTGGGGGGGAACAGGGTGCAGGTCTTGCAGTGGATGATCTCCTTGATAACGGGCACGTCTTGGGAGAGGGGCGGGGGCACCATGCCCAGGCCGGGCATCATGGGGTTCATGGGGGCGATGCCCGTCATCATGCCAAGGCTCGGGTCAAAATCTGCCGGGCAAACAGGAACACACGGATGAGAATGCTGCAAGACACAACATCATGGCCACAAGTACACACTGGAGGAAACTCCTCCTGAGGCAAACCTTCTGCTAGACATCAGAGACAACACACTGGCTTCTTCAACCATGTTTCACTGTCTATTTCCTCCCTCACCACGATGTGATGTTTCTGTCAACAGCAAAGCCAAAAAACTGCCTATAAATACCTGAGCACATGTCTCATGAATAAAGGAACAAACTTCTTGCATATTAAAAGGGGCAACAGAGGCGTCAGTTGGCCTGCCTCTCCTCTCTCCAGCTGCCTGGACGACCTCTGACTCAGAAGTTGCTGTTCTTAGTCACAAAGACCGAGCTGGATCTCGCTAGAGAACAGAAAACACACAAGCTTTTGTTCTCTGGTACTGATTTAGAATGCACTCTCCCCCCCCCCCCCCTCTCTCTCTCTCTCTCTCTCTGTCTATTTATAGTTTATACATATACAGAATCAAGACTTTTTGAAATGGAAATTATATTGGCTTCCCGTGAGCCTCTTCTGCACCTGCCAACATGAAAGTATGTGTACATTGCAAGTGTGTGTGTGTGTGTGTGTGTTTGTGCAACTTTACTCTCTGTGGTCTGCAAAATGCCTATCTAACCAAATGAAATGAAATGCAAAATACTACTTAACACCATCAAGAGTGCTAAATGTTTACTTAAGAAATAGGAGCACTTTCTTTACTATGAGGATTAAAAAAAACTTCGAGAAAGTAGCTTGAAAAATCATAATTCATGAGACAGCATGAAACTGCCAAAATAAAGTAGCAGGGGGAATATTACCAGGGAAAGAAAGAGGGAGGGAAGAAGAAAGAAGGCCAGGGCCCAGGAGACAGATGTGGAGGGAGCCACACCACAGAGTACAAGAAGAGAGTGCCCCTGCATCTCTCTGTCTCACGTTGATGACCTGATCATTAGTGTCTGATTGAGAGGAGCAGGTGATAAGAGACCCTTGTTGCCTAGGTGACGACTCATCCTCCCAGGTAAGGCAGAGGAGAGATAAAGGGATGGCAGGAGAGGGAGAGATAAGGAGGAAGAGAGGGAGGAGGGAAGGGAGGGAAATAGAGAGAGAGAGAGAGAGAGAGAGAGGAGGGAGGTGGGGAGGAAGAAAGAAAGAAAGAAAGGAAGGAAGGGAGAGTGGACAGATGATAGAAACCAGGCCTCCAGGCCACACAGAGAAAGCTGGTTATATCAGACCAAGGTTGTTTCACTGCTGCTTCTCTTTTTACCACCAGTGTGTCTGTGCCCCTGTGTGTGTGTGTGTGTCATATGACATATGCAGCAGAGCTGTGTATGCTGTGTGTTTACTTTCTCTACTCTACAGCAGGGTTTTCTCAACACAGGAAACCATGGAGCCTCAGACCCAGATCTGTTTCATCTGATTTCATCACCTAAACATACACACACACACACTTTAAACACACTGGTCACCTCACATACACACAGTCTCCAAGCCAATGCAAAACATCTCCAGATATTCAGAGAACCAACAATAAGATCTGCCACCTGCAAACACTTAAGTCTTTTGTGTAACAAAATTCATGCAATTTTATCTGCATCTCTACACCGCCCATAAACCAACACGTACACACCACACACACACACACACACACACACACACACACACACACACACACACACACACACACACACACACACACACACACACACACACACACACACACACACACACACACACTCTCTCTCTCTCTCTGTCTCTTTCTCTTTGTCACTGTTTCCTGGAGGTATGTGGAAGGTAATTACATTTCAAGCTGCCCATCAATCAAAAGTGCAGGGAGGAATGACAAATCTGGCATGAGTGTAGAAACCTGCTGGCTATCGCTGTCACATTGGTCCTCCTCCTTCTCCTCCCCTCCTCCTCCTCCTTCTCCTCCTCTCTCTGATTTCCCGGGTAAACGTCCCCACCAGCAGTGGTGGTGGCAGGGTGACACAGGATGTGCTGCAAGGCACGCTGGGTAATATGGTCTAATGAGGCGAGCAGGGCCACATCCCCTGGACCAAGCTGGGAGGCTAGCCCATCTGTCTGAAGAAATAACTTATCTGACAGCAAATCTCCATCTAAATATAAACATCAGCATTTATCTCCCTTTTCATGTTTCTGTCAGACATGGGTCATTTGCTGGTCACCAGGGTGACTATAGTCGATGGTATCCGCCTGGCTCTGGACCAGAATTCTCCTACTCTGCGTCTGTAGCCTTAACATTCTCAACCACTACACGCCTACACATATATCTCCTCCATTCTGTAGGTTTCTCTCCTTTTATCACATCTTTATTACTATAGACATTTCCACCACTCATCACCTCCCTCTCTATGACACACACACACACACACACACACACACACACACAGGAAAACACATCTCCTCAGCAATAAGACAGATCCATGAATGCAAAACCTCCCGCTCTATGGCGCACACACACACACACACACACACACACACACACACACACACACACACACACACACACACACACACAGGACTTGGAAAACACATCTCCTCAGCAATAAGACAGATCATGAATGCAAAAATGCATAAAGGGCAACTAACTTCCTTGTGTTTGTGTGTATGTGTGCATGTGTGTGTACAGTGTTGTGTGTGTGTGTTTGTGTGTGTGCAGTTGTGTGTGTGTGTGGGTGTGTGCAGTTTTGTGTGTGTGTTACGCCCAAACTTTAGTGGGCCTATGGGGTGAACAAGCATTCCACCACTGACCCAAAACAACAACTAAAAACACTTTTAAAAGTACCAAATCCATGGGATTTATTAATACAACATAATTTAATAACTACAAGACAACAAACTCCCAGGCTAAGAGGCAGCAAGACCAGCAGTCCCCAAGCTAGAAGCCTCTCTCCTGCAGCAGGAAACTGGAGTCTTTATCTGCTTCTTGATCACCTGGCCAGGTGCAATCTCATCTGGCAATCCTGGGGAACACAACCTGGGCGGAGCTACAGAAAAGGGAAGGGAGGTGACAAACAAAGAGCACAGCACATGTGGCCGTAACAGTGTGTGTGTGTGAGAGCTGAAGGAGAGGAGCCCACAGGGAAGCCGACAAAGCAGCAGGAGCGTTGTGAGGCACCAGTCCCTAGAGACAGTTTATGTATTCACAGAGGTGTGTGGGTGTGTGAGTGTGTGTGTCCCGGGGTAAATGACTCCTGAGAGGGGGGTGGTGTTTGTGTGTGTGACAAAGCTAAATGCCTTCCTAAGGGTGTTTATGTGTGTGTGTGGCTTGCCAATTAATTTGCTCCCTCCACAAATGCATCTTCCTTAGCCTCATAAGCAGCCAATTGTTCTGGAGGACTTCATCCAATGACAGCACTAAACACAATCCAAAACAACCAATCATTGACATGATGACTGTGAGGAGAACCATCTATCTGCATTAGTAAAGGACATTAGTCATGACTCTCCAAGGCCCACTATCACACTCTCTGCAGCCCTACAGTCACTGTGGTCTTGAAACTCCACAGCTTCTCCCTGTAGCTCCACAGGCACCATGGGGTTCGAACCTGCAGCTTGTTGTCTGACTCATGTATGTGTCTCCTGCAGGCTGGCTCTGGTGAGGACGAGGCAGTCACTCTGCAGCAGCCAGAGCTACACAGCAGAGTCAGGCTAGCACACTCTGGAAGCTCAGCCAGCTTCCTGTGTCAAGGATCATAAATCTTTGTTTCTTGGGAGGATCTCCACACAGAGACAGGGACAAAGGAGGAGGCACTAGAAGATTCCACATGGTCCTAATCACAGCCTGGATGTGTTAGTCTGGATTGAGGTTTCTAACAGGCTTGCCAGGCGCTACTGTGACGTGACGCTATGTCTCTCTGGGGCCAGAGGGAGCAGGTCTGGTTTATCAGTATATCACTGATAAATATACAACATGTATTCTATAGTACTGCCTAACACCTGTCTGTGTATGTAAGTGATACAGTAATCACTTAAGGCATGCTGAAATCAGATGGCTTTGGAAGGAATCAAGGCCCCTGCCTAAACACATACACACACACACAGACACACACACAGACACACACACACACAGACACACACACACACAGACACACACAATGGTTCTCTGGTTTCCCACTGCAGTTCCAGATAGCTAAGGTTACACTTGGATTCTCTTTCAGCTCAACTCTGAGGTAAGGTCACACGATCCAGCTCCAAAATAATAACAAGCACACTGTGGAGTTCTACTCTTGTATTCGTTGGCAAGGGGAATTTGTACTGCTGCAGGCAATACACAAAGACAACCCCTTAAACCACCACAGACACACACACATAGGTACACACACAAACACACAGATACATAGATACAGTAAACACCCACATACATCGACACATACAGTAGATACTGTACACACACACAGACACACAGACACACACACACACACGGACACACTGGGAGGTTGTGAGGGGCAGAGAAGGAGCGTTCTAACTTTGGTCAGAGGAAATGCAAACAAAGGATGAGACCATGAAGGACGTTCCCTCGTAACGGAGAATCAATAGAACATCCAGGTGGATTAGTTCAAAGGTAAAAGCAGACCTGCCCAAGAACAAACCCTCCAGTCTAGCATCTAGCAAATAACAGCGTTCAGATGCCTGTACTAACTACCACTGTTCTGCATTGTGCTCGAATCCAGACCCAGCATATGTGTGTACGAGTGTGAGTGAAGAGGAACACAGAGAGACTCAGGCAAACATCTATCACTCCTAATCTGGTTGAGCATCCGGAGGGGCTGAGAGCTGACTCAGCAGAGAAGATGGTAATGAAGCGGCAGGATCCAGATCATCTGGGCCTGATGGAGAGAGAGACGGGGGGGGGGGTCTGGGCCTGATGGAGAGAGAGACGGGGGGGGGGTCTGGGCTGATGGAGAGAGAGACGGGGGGGGGGGGGTCTGGGCCTGATGGAGAGAGAGACGGGGGGGGGGGGTCTGGGCCGGATGGAGAGAGAGACGGGGGGGGGGGGGGTCTGGGCCTGATGGAGAGAGAGACGGGGGGGGGGGGTCTGGGCCTGATGGAGAGAGAGACGGGGGGGGGGGTCTGGGCCTGGATGGAGAGAGAGACGGGGGGGGGGGGGGTCTGGGCCTGATGGAGAGAGAGACGGGGGGGGGGGGGTCTGGGCCTGATGGAGAGAGAGACGGGGGGGGGGTCTGGGCCTGAGATGGAGAGAGAGACGGGGGGGGGGGGGTCTGGGCCTGATGGAGAGAGAGACGGGGGGGGGGGTCTGGGCCGGATGGAGAGAGAGACGGGGGGGGGGGGGGGGATGGAGAGAGAGACGGGGGGGGGGGGTCTGGGCGGATGGGAGGAGAGAGGACGGGGGGGGGTGGGGGGTCTGGCCGTGATGGAGAGAGAGACGGGGGGGGGGGGGGTTCTGGGCCGGATGGGGAGAGAGAGACGGGGGGGGGGGGGGGGGGGGTCTGGGCCTGATGGAGAGAGAGACGGGGGGGGGGGGGGGTCTGGGCGGATGGAGAGAGAGACGGGGGGGGGGGGGGGTTGGGCCGGGATGGAGAGAGAGACGGGGGGGGTGGGGGGGGTGGTCTGGGCCTGATGGAGAGAGAGACGTGGGGGGGGGGGGGGGGGGTCTGGGCCGAGATGGAGGAGAGAGACGGGGGGGGGGGGGGGTCTGGGCCGGATGGATGAGAGAGACGGGGGGGGGGGTCTGGGCTGATGGAGAGGAGAGGCGGGGGGGGGGGGGGGGTCTGGGCCTGAGGGAGAGAGAGACCGGGGACGGGGGGGGGGGGGGGGAGAGCCCAGCTGTCTGTATCACTCCACGCTCTCACTATGGCGGATGGTGGGGCGGGTTTCCATTCATATATAGAGCTCAACTGTTCGGGGTCCGTGTGGAATTGTAACACCAATCAGAGGCCCGATGTTTCAAAACTCATGCAACGAAGTTGTAAAAGTGATGAGCTTGCACGGAGGTCTGTAAAAGTATGCTGCAGCGAGAACGTGGTGTTTCTCACGCTCTCGTCCTCCTGTGCCCCTCCCTTCTCTCCTCCCCCCCTCTCTACACCACCCTCTGGGATACAGTCCATCCCATCTCCATAGTGATCAACACACAGGATGCCAGGGCACCTCCCGTCACGCACGTCTCTCCCCGTCTCTCTCCGTCTCTCCCTCATGCTTCCTCTCTCCCATCAGAAGACAAAACCTTCCATCACGCCACGTCCACAGCAATCACTAGCTTGGCAGAGCCATCGTGTGAGCAGTTAGCTTGTAGAGAGCAGAGTGGGCTAAGCCTGCCAGCAGTAATTGGTGCAAATGAAATTGAATAGGAAAATCACAGCGGGTGGGACTATCGTTCTCCAAAGCTACTTCGGCAGAAATATGGACTGTGAGTGGAGCTCTCAGCATATTTCCGTAGCTTTGTTGAAACGAAGGAGCAGGATAAACAAAGATGGAGGAGGTGATTTAATAAAAGGCTCCAGGAGAGCTGTTGCCAAGAGACAGAGCCGGAGACCAGGCCTGGTCAGGGTGAACCTCACCCTACCCAGACGTGATCGTGCTGAAACCATCACAAACAGCAGCTGAACGCGGCTCTCAGTGGAGCCTCATTGGGCTTCAATCATCTTCACCTTCTCTGGTCCAAACCGTGAAACCATCGCTGGTGGAGCATCCTCAGTCTGGAGGGAGCTGGCGTCCCCCTCTCACTGTCTCCTCCCCTCCGCCAAGGACGGACCAACGACATGCATCCCTAAGTGACAGACGCCACAGTGATGGCGTACTCTCAATCCCACACGGCTGTCCTCCCCACGAGCTGCGTGTCACACTGGGGACTTGTCCCTAATCCTCCAACTCAGTAAACACACTGACTGCATCCAAATGACAAATGACGAGGCCTGACGCGACTGTCTGGGCTCAACAGCCATCTAGTGGAGCTAGGATTCTGCTGTAATCAACACACCCCTAATCCATCGTGTCAATGAGCCAAACAAGTGGCCGACGTGGTAAGGATCCATCTCTGTCACACCGTGACTGCGGACCGCAAGTCCTCTGCCTGTGAACAAAGTCCTCGACTCCTTTACATTCATATCTGACTGACTCAGCTCTGTCGGCTCACTGTGATAGCAGGACAGAACGTGTCTGACGCCGGCCAACATGAGGCGTAGCTTCCAGAAGGCTCCAGCGCTCGACTGAGAAGTCGGAGACGGCCAGGTCAGCGCAGGCACTGCACTACTCTCGTCGATACGGATCAATACGCTTCTCTGTGTTCCATCATTACTAACCCGAAAGTACAGATCAGTGGTGGAGCATTTGACTGCAGATTTAAAGGTCTCAGGTTCAAATCCCTCTCAGCGCGTTGCTTTGGGTAAAAGCTTCTTCTAATTGAAGACATCGTTCTCTAGAAGATACAGAGGTGTGGAGAAACAGTCATAAAGATGTGTACCTGGCATGAGGGGCTGCCGGTCAGGCCCATGGGAGCCATGCCCAGGTTGTTCATGGCTGTGGCCCAGGCGTTGGGGTCTGTCATGGGCATCGTCATGGCACCGGAGTCCATGGCCATGTTACGAACTCCTTCTGTAAGAGAGAGAGAGATAGGGGGGAAGAGAGAGAGGAGGAGGAGAGAAGGAGAGAGATTGGGACAATTTATACATTGTATACATCATATACCTCAGAGAGAAAAAAGAACAGAGAGAAAAACTAGTGAATTATACAGGTCAGTGTCCTTCTACTTCTGTTCCCTTGGTTTTTAAAATGAACAATCTCCAGAGTTTAGGTGCTTGCTCTTTTATTTGATCAAACAGCAGACAGTCACAGTTCATCTCTCTTCTGCTCTGTCAGAGTCGGGACGGGTCACATGACCTTGGACCTCCTGACACTACCTTCACATTCAACTCAGAGGTTCATCAGTCTTCCCTGTTCAGCACTTCCTGTCACTATGACCTCTGACCCACACACACACACACACACACACACACACACACACACACACACACACACACACACACACACACACACACACACACACACACACACACACACACACACACACGCACACACTTGGAGAAGGAACCTCACACACACAGAGGGAAAGTCAACCCCACAGCACTGCAGAGAAAGACAGTTCTTTTTGGGCTGTATGACTAAATCTAGGGAATTACTCACTGGGAAAGAGGATTACTATGGTACGATACCAAACAAAACATTGGTATTAGAGCATGAACACCTATGACATCTCTGACTTAGCATGACAAATACACACCACAGTTCACACACACACACCCTCCAGCAGAACAGTCCTGTACCTATGTCAACGAGAGGAAGTCAATATAGCCCCAGACTGAGTTTCAGCGCCCTGAATGGACAGTACTGGTCTGGTCTCTCAGACTAGTCCTCTGTCACAGCTGGAAGTGCTTCTCTGCTCTCTGCTGGCTGACACACCAGGCTGCTCTCCTGTCTCACGATGCCAAAACACACACTGGGTGCTAATATCAAGCAGTGCTGAAGACAACACTTCACACCTCAAAGGTCTGGGTCACCACCCACACTGGTGAGCTAGTGTGTGTGTGTGTTTTGTGTGTGCAAATGTCCCTGACGGGAGCTTATGAAACGTGTTAACCCACGACCATGTATTATTATTATATATATAATTTTTTTTGCATTATGCCACGGCCATTTGAGCGGCCGTTCGGGAAATCTCCCGACTCTCCCGACGGCCAGTAGGGAGAGTCGACCCTGGTGTTAACCAATTACAGCCACATTAGCTGTTCCAATGGGTGTAGGGAGGCTTTAACAGTTATATGACCAGGGAAGAGAAGGGAGGAACTGCTTTACTGCAGTTTTACTGCAGTTTATTGTGGGTTTACAGCAAGTGCCATGGTGGCAGCCTGGGGGGGTAAATCAGGCTGAGAGGCTTGTTTAGATACTAACGCACATTAACACTGAGTTTCACTGAGAAAGCAACAGGAGCTGTTAGTAACGCCAGAGTGGTGTCAGGGACAGGGGCTGTTGTGGTTTACTGCCAGACAAACAGCCTTCATATGAACAGTCGGACTGACCAGTCACAACAAACAGGACTGAGAAGCCAGCAGGAAGACTAAACACCATGAGGCCATTTAGAGCTTGAGACACACTCATTATCCACCCTCAATCTGCATGGTTGAGCATTTCATTCTAAACAGCCAAACTTGGGAGCTGGCTGGAGGCCTCACAGAGAGATTGTTGCTGGGTCAAGGTTTTCTCTGCTTGCTTCATGACCTGTATGACGATCTAGGCTCCTGGAGGGAAAAACCTCCTGAAGATGCATGCCTCCCTCCTTGTCTCTCTCCAAACCCCGCCCATTGTTCTCTCCCTCCTCCCTTTCTCCTTCTCTCCCTCCCTCAGTGCAGGTCTCTCAGGGTTTCAGAGTGCACAGTGTGACCTTGAGGGCAGATCTCTGGTAATGCTCCCCTCAGCACCCATCCATCCCATCAATAGAGCAGAGGCTGTGTTTGAATAGCAAACAGAGGAAAAAGTCGGTAAATACTCTTACAACTACAGATAAAACAAAAGCCTCAGAGTGGTGCTGGAGGACCCCAGGCCTCCCTGGTCTCTGTGCATCTGGGCTCTGATTGACCAGGAGCTGCAGGACAGTAAACTCTCCCCCAGGGGCTGATGGGAAATGAAAGCTTTTTAACTTCTGTTGGCTGCAGGCCTCCCAGCAAGCTAAGAGGAGCTCAGCCTCATTTAATTTATTAGGAGTAAAAGCCAACAGGACAATTAGAGACCATTAAAAGAGAGAGAGAGAACATTAAAGAGACAGGATGGAGATTAAAGATGAGAGACAGACAGACAGACAGACAGACAGACAGAGAGAGAGAGAGAGAGAGGGGAAGAGAGAGAGATGGATAGAGACCAACAGGGATGAATGTGGAGAGATTGAAATCAAAGTAAGAGGTGACCTTCCAGTGAACCTGGAGTATCTTCATCATGACAATTTAGTCTGATTATAGTGATCATTTGTTATACAGAACTACAAACTAGATTTGTTTCAACCTGTAATTATCATTGAGTATTTTGTCCTTACAGAATAGAAAATTGCACAGTATAACAACAAGGCACAATTCGTTTTCCAATGCATGTATACATTTCAAAGTGAAAAACAACCATGACTAAATTACCCAGATTTCCATTGAACACCAAATCTGGGTATGTGGACACGATATTGGAGATGGCTGACAGCTGTTATAGAGTACATTCCACAGAGTAATCCATTTGTGCTTATGAAAAAACACAAAAGCAAGCTAAATAAAATGTATGCAGTGGAACAGCCTATAGAGAGGGTGCCTTCTTGACCTTATTCTTGTGTATGCAAGTGTGTGTGTGTGTGATTGGCTTTTGGCTTGTAGTTGTGTGTCAGCAGAGAATCTCCCCACCTAAAGACAACATCAGCACAACCACATCAACACGACTAGATCAGCACAATGTGCCAATCTAGGGATCATCCCAAGTAGAATATAAAATCGATCAGCATTTCAAAAATACACACACATACTCTTTCTAAAATGTATTAACTGTATACTCATCCAACACAGCTTTTTGTAACACATACATACACACACACACACGCGCGCACACACACACACACACACATGCATTTAAGGACGTGCGAGTGCCCTTCTCTTCAGTCCTTTCATCTCTTAATTATAATAAAAATCTCCGAGCTCTTATCATTAGTGGTGGCGTCTGCAGAGCCCAGAGTGTGCTAGCTAACACACAGAGAGGGAGGTGTGTGACAGAGGAGCTGGAAGAAGGAGCCTGAAGACCCAGCAGATCCTCTGTACCAGGGAACCTCCATCCTTCAACACAGCAGATCCTCTGTACCAGGGAACCTCCATCCTTCAACACAGCAGATCCTCTGTACCAGGGAACCTCCATCCTTCAACACAGCAGATCCTCTGTACCAGGGAACCTCCATCCTTCAACACAGCAGATCCTCTGCACCAGGGAACCTCCATCCTTCAACACAGCACACACAGCAGTTACTATACACTCTCAAACTGGTACTGAATGGCCCGACCTTCGACATCAGCTCCATATCCAATAACAAAAGGCATCACATCTTGTATTCCTGTTTGGATTCTGTACACACAATGAATCCTCTAGTCTGGGAATGCAGCTCTCCTCTCCGTCCTTTAGTCAGCCCAGCGGCAGTCTCCCGGCTCTGTCAGACCTGCTGTCCCATACAGTGACCTTCATCAACTCCACATGCAGCAACATCCTTACTTTCAAGCCTGGGTTTTCTTTGCTGTGCTTGAGCTAACAAGGCAATAGTACAAATCAAAAGCAGATTAGCTTAAAAGATTTCTAAAAAGTAAATCGTGAAGAATGAACATTTTCATAAAAAAGACATATGCCATCTGCCAGATGAATATTATCCCCGTTTAACTATATCATCGTCTGTTTTCCTTCAATATTGTTCAGTGGGTCGAAGGTGGTAACCACCTGTTTTGATTGGAGATGGCATAGCACATTTAGTTTAAGGTGAATCTTCCTCCCAAGACTGTTAGGTTTACAAAATGATGGCCAATCCACACTCTTTATAAGAGATAATGCTTATCACTATAACACTGTTTCAGACAGCTTTACACAAAACACTGTTTTGTGCTTTAAAGTATGTAATAATGTTGCGCTCTGAATCATTCCTTTTGGCTTAATGTTCTGCCTCGTTCATATGGCACAAACAGAACCTCAAAGCCTGATATTGCAAATGTGTATTTCATCAACCTTCGTCATCCTTTCAAATTCATCTCTGCTTTTCCTCTAAAGAAAGAGATTCAATGGGGATGACTCGTTTTGTGCTGGGCTGAGTGGTCTGGCACAGTCTTGAGGAACACTATGTTACTGTACACGTACCCAGGTCTTAAGGATTATTCAAGGCAACCTTGAACAAGATGAGAGAAACAGCCACGTTGAAATATATGGATGAGTCTTCCATGTGTAGTAGGCCTTTAGCAAACAGCATTTATTACATCTCTTATCCTTGTCCATTTAGACAATGCAGAAGCACTTGTGCAGTGTGTCAGTGAGAAGCAGACATGTCAGGAGCTTTACTTCTGCTTATCAGAGAGAAATGTGAAGGACAAAGACACAGATTACACTGACAGATAGCAGAGAGATAGATGGAGAGATGGGGACAAAGAGAGACAGAGACTGAAACGGATGCAAAGAGAGAGAGAGAGATTGAGAGAGAGATAGAGGGGGACCCCATATAGACTTTATTATATAGTCTATATATATATATATATTTGTACCCCCCCAAATCATTACACCCATTCAGCATACCCTTTGTGCTCTTAACTGGACACAATATGTTTATTTAATTGGTGCAAATAGTCACCCATCTGTAGATTATAATACCTTTTTAATGATACAGCACAATTTTACTAAAATTATTTTGCGGACCCCCTGGCTATGGTCCGGGGATCACTAAGGGTCCAGGGACCACACTTTGAGAACCACTTGGCTAATCCCCATCTACCCTTGAGGGTCGACAACCCACAAACGTGTCTTCAATAAATGCAATCACCATTGACAAAACAATCCATCACAGACAAATGATCGACAGTTAGAAACAGGATGGTTACTTGATGAGAGATTAGATTCTAGGGAACATTGATTGGTTCATTGATTATAATGATGCAGCATGGTCACTGGCCCCCAAAGAAGAATTGCTTCACAAAGAACAATGTCTTAGACAATAGAACTGGGTTGTAAGATGAAAGGTGGATAGAGTTTTGCTATTATATGATATTTATTGTCTTATTGATCTGTGCCATGTCCACACCTCTCGGTAGTGTGTTTATGTACAATCCTGCTAGTGAGAGTGAATCTCAAACAGATGTGATGGGCGGCTATCTGCAGGTGGAATATTAATTTAGGACCGGAGGACACAGTCTGCATCAGATAGAGAGCGGTTATGAATACAAGAGTTGTGGGATGTGATGAAGATATCGACTCTGATCAACAACTTTATAAAGAAATGACTATGCTTGATGTTTCAACATCTGCAGATACAAAAGGATCAGCTTCATAGGATCTCTTCAGAAGGCTGCTGATCTGATCAACGAGGGGTTTTATTACGAGCTCCACTCCACGTCACAGAGCCTTGGCCAGGACCCAACATGCCTGAATCCAGCAGCAGCAGCAGTCTGTTAGGACCTGTCAAGACCTCTCCCCATGCCCCCACCCCTCCTCTATAAGGAGTCACACCACCCCTACTGGACGCTGACACAGACAGTAATAGGATCTGCTCAGAGCGCTGCTTCCTACCAGATCTAAGGAGGTTTCTAATGAACACCAGGCACAGGTCACAGAGCTCTGGCCAGGACCCAACCTGGGACCAATCACTTTTAGAGTTTTAGAGTAGATCTGACAGCTATGACAACTAGTAGAAATACTCTTGAGTTCTCTCCCGCCAACCCTCTGCACCAGATAGTACATGAGAGTAATCTCAAAACTAAGCCAAGTGATGGACATCCTACTTATCAGCCCTGACAAACAGCCCTGACAAAGCCCTGACAAAGACCTGCAAAAGCAGTGATGAACATAAGGTAATTACTAAAGCAAACAGTGGAAAGACCTCCCCCTGAAAAGTAATTGAAAAAGTTCCTGTTGAGTTTTTATCATCAAACTGAATTATTCCAAGGGAAAGATAGCTGGGAGCTGAGCTCCCATGTTGCTAATAAAAAAGACAAATTCAGTGTTTGCTTTCTTTCATGTGATCTAATCTATGAAGACTGTGACCCTCATAGCTGGAGCAGAAGTGACATGGAGAACGGCAGAGTTATGAATGAAAATAAATAAATAATAAATAAATATCATTAATTAAATCAGGCAGTTTGTAAATTCTAATATTATATGGTATGTTCTAGTGATTCCATTGGTTCCTTGATTATAGAGCATGCCACAACAGTGCTTGATGGACTCATCAGTCATGTGACGGATGCAGTCAATCTAGAGGCTATTCAGATCCCCTACAGAACTGTCTTCCAGTCACAAGACAAGATCAGTCAATACAAGCTTCTAACCAAATAGTCAAAACAAGGCTGCCAGTCAGAATACCCCAACAGAGGCTCCAGCTTTACCTCAGAGAACAAACAGTGCTACTGAATCTTCCCCCTCTCAGCCAGAGGGGGTGTTTCTGAAGAGACAGAGCAAGGCCGATGTGTTCATTAATGAAGTTACCTTCATTCAGGATACAGAGACAGATATGAGCAGTGTGGGAGATCAACTTCCAGCAGGCTCCTGAAGGTGACTGTTATTAGCACTGGTCTCATTACCTCCCCATCTCCTTAGATCCACATTTATATCAATAAAAGGACGGGGGTCACCTGGGATGTTCTGGCAGACCACACATCAAATCACACATGCCTGCATTAGGTAGCCAATCAACACCCTCCTCTTCATCCAGCCCTGTGACCTTAACAGGATTTAGCTAGGGGACATAGGAGGTGAGTTCAGGTGGTCCTATTGGCAGAAACCAGGCACTGGAGATGGTAGCATCCTTGTAACGCAGCTTTCTCCCTCGTTGATTATATAAAGAGACATCTTCAAAGACAGACACAAGCTGATTGATGAGAAAGTGGCCAGTGATTTTACATCCTACATAATTCATGCAATTATCTCACACTTTGCCTTTATGTCTGTAATTCAAAGGGACTGAATCTGTGAGGCCAGTAAGACACACACAGATTTATGAGTGATCTTATCGGACAAATGTCATGATTGAATTATTCGTATCCATACTTTGCTTGAGAATTGTTTACTACTGTATAATTTAACAACGTGAATGTACAGTGTATACAGGCTACATGCAAGAACTTAGATTGTATCTAACAAACTGGTAGACTGGAGACTGACAAGGGCAAAAACCCGGACCTTGTAAACTATCTATCCCAGGATTTAAACACATCAATTAGAGTGTTACGAAAACAGTTCTACCTGAAACCTAACAGTTACAAATGGAACCTTTTTTTAGAATGTTCCTCTACTGTTACTAATGGTTCTATTTAAAGTGCTGGAATGATAACATGCTCTTGTCAAAATGATTGCAACAGAATCCACACTGACAGATGATCGTGTGAATAGTTCATTAATGTACAAATGAGAGGGTTGGGGGCTGAGCTGGAATTTCCTCCCAGATACTGAAGAAGTTTGTTCTGCAGCCTCTGGTTCATTCTGCTCTCTCTCCTCCTCATTCATTTCCATTAATCAAAACAGCTTCATTAACAGACATTAATTACAACACACTGACGAGGCCTTTGAAGAGGGAAGGCACAGCTATAAAATGTAGTCCTTGCAGAAATAAATGTAATTAAATAAATGATGTTGACTTGAAAGTCGGATTTGCATAATGTCGGTCTGACATCTCAATGAAGCATGTCTTCCAGCACTCCTTTTCATCTACTGCTGTTCAATATTGCAACTTATTGCTTTTTTATCCCATTTCAATCCAGTATCATGGAGCGGAAATCTATATACTCTATATACATTTACATTTACATTACATTTATGCATTTAGCAGACATTTTTATCCAAAGCGACTTCCAAGAGAGAGCTTTACAAAAGTGCATAGGTCACTGATCATAACAATGAGATAGCCCCGAAACATTGCGAGCAGCCAAAACATGAAGCATACAGTATCTAGAATTTAATCAATAAAGGTCTGGACCTTTTTTTTTTTTTTTTTATCTTGAAGGGCTCTGTGGTTTCCTATTCCTAACATATATAATCTACCAAAAACATCAAGCAAATGAAACAGGTTTCATTTGCTTGCTCACCACATGAAGGATTACCATAGCAAATTGAAGCAGATATCAGAACATTTCCCCATGCTACTGCTGAAAATCCCATTGAGAGCTCGCAATTAGCTTGTGAGAAGGATTTTAATGAAAAACTCCATCTTTTCAGGAGGCAGTCTTTCTTTAAGGTTATTTGAGCAAAAAGTATTCATCAAAACCATTCACCAATCAACTCAAACAAAAGCCTTACAGAGAGAGAGAAAGATAGTGGGATAGTGAGAATGTTGGTTTAAATACTATCGCTGTAACTGATGAATATAGTGACAGCAACAGTTTATCTGTGTACAGACACAAACAGATGAGAAAATACTTGATCTTTTTAACAACATCAATATCTGAACTCCTGAAAGTGGCCTGCAGCCCCGATTAAACATAGTTCTTTACACTGCCAGTTTCCTTCTCCTTTGTCTCTCTCAGAGACAGGCTTACAGAGGGGATCCCCAAACTCAGAGCAGGACCCCTTTCTGAGGAGATACAAAGTCGATTCCAGCCCCAGGGATGCTACACTACGAAGAGGGTTAGAAGACGATACCACAGAAGAGAGCTCAGAAAAACCAGATTATCTATTTGGCTCACTCTTATCTGTTCACTCTGGTTTTCGGTGCAGAAAATACTTCAGGGAGAACAAGTCCTTTGAATTGAGCTGGATTTTTGTACAAAGACACACACAGACAGACAAGTCACCATGTCCAGGCCTGTGACACTAGCTCTGTTTAACACACAAACACTCAACAGGCAAAACCCTTGTTTACTGGAAGAGAAAAACAAATAGATTTTTGGGACCTGGAGTCAAATTTGACACTCAACAAGAATTCCTTGAATCAGTTTTTCTCTTTTGAAGTTGTATCTGTCACAACAAGATAGAGCTAAAGATGAGAAGACTGGAGAGCTATCTAGTTTTGTTCTAGATAAAATGACAGAACCAGGATATCAACCTCCTAATTACTTGTTATCTTATGTATGGGAGATAGCACAGGGACATCTTTGATGGTGGCTGGTAATTCAATAAGAGTAACTAAACGGCCATGTAACAAAAACACATTATGCTGGGAGAAAATTAGAAGGGACTTTTGTGACCGAACATTTGCCTCAGCGTGGTGAGCAGAAGTGAAAGTCTTGTGCTCCAGAAAGGTGGCTCTGTAAGTGCCTGTCTCAGATGTCACAACAGGGCTCGGACTCCTTTCTCCTGTGTTGTCATCAGTACATCTCACTGGCTAGAAGATAATAAAAGAGTGGAATTCCACATCAATGACAAACCCAAACAGTTTGATCTTGTTTGATCAAAGCTCACCAACATATTTTGAAGCTATGGCTTCTACAGTCAGTCTCACAGGACTGCAGCAGAAAAAGCATGCATTTGACTTGAGAATATTGACTTCCTCACATGTAAAACAACATGTACAAAAAGTAAAACATTTTCTGTGTTGGTTTGGAAATGGATGAATTGTAAAGTGAGTAAATGTTATGTTTAAACTTCCCAACTTAACAGAGTGACATGACTCTCATGACTCTAAATGTAGACTGAGTGAGATTTGATCCATTCACCACAGATCAAGTGTCTCTCTGCCCTCACTCAACACCCTGGAGTTGGGAGAAGACGGACAAAAAACAGGCCTGAGAAATGTGATCCTGTTGGAGGTATTGATCCACCGCAGCTCCAGAGTCCACTGGAGACCCCTGGCAGAGGCAGGAAGAATCTCCACATGTGTGGAGGGGTGTGGGGTGTGTGTGTGTGTGTGTGTGTGGAGGGGGGGGGGGGGGTATGGGTGGTCATGTCTTCATTTCCTGCCTCACGTGTGGAGAACGTACAAAACACAACTAGACACACATCCATTAGGTGGGCTCTGTGAAACGCTGGTGTGTGCAGGTTATAGAGATGAAGGTGCATTGTCTCATAGCTAATGGCTGTTCTCTGCTCCATTAGCCAATTACAGACAGACACACAGCTATCTGGAGACTAATGAACACAGTCAGTCACCTCATGCATGGAGATGCATACAATCTGATCTCATCGTACAGAGGACTTTCAAAAATACTGTAGATGAATGAAAGAAACTGACCCTGAGAGTGGAGAGGTGCTATCACTTGTGAAACAGACTAAAATACATTATTTATATACAGTTTTAAAAAGACACAGGATCCTAAAGCCTTTTGTCAGTAAATTCCATTTAAAACACAGGTGACTTACATTGTTCAGCTAATGACAACATCTCGCAAGACTACGTGCAGGGAACCCTGCCAAGACAAAGTTGGAAATGGCAAACCTAATAAACTTGAGTACTCAAATTTGTATTGAACAATTTACTCTTGTTGAACCCATTAGCTGAACAGAGCTTTACTAGCCAAACAATTGTGCAACTCAACAGACTAAAACCCAATTGTGCCAGTCTACCAGTAAGATGGTAAATAAAACAGAACTATTCCCATGTAATGCCTTTTGCAATTTTACCGTCTTGAACTAATTGCATGCATTCAACACAACGTGTTCACATGAGTGTCAGTGTAAATCTGGACTATGTCCTGGAAAAACGTGTCATCCTTTCATTGTCCCCTGACATATCCGTGAGCAGGTTACCATCATCGCTCTAAGTTGCTGGGCACGATGACAGCATCTTATCACTAGCATAGCAAACAATTACAGCACATGGACGTTATCACTAGCAGCTAATTACAACCCAGTAAGAATCCAGGAAGCTGCCAAAAGCTCAGTGACCTCAAACCACTCTTATCTGCCCCCCCCCTCCCTCACCCCAACACCCCCACCTAACTCTTCGCCAACCCCCCACCACCAGATAGCTCTCTATTGTCACAGTAACGGCCAGTGATGGAATGCATTCACAGGACAGAAGGTACAGGTTGCTTTTAAAAGGGCAAATGTCCCATAAACCTTCACTCTGACTATCCGCATGATCAATTTCAGCTACACTCTTGACGCTTGGCAGTTGGTCACCAGAACACAGCAATATTTATTCCCCCTTCTGTAGACTTGCTGAAAAGGCAGCAGCTACTCAGTTTCTATGTGTGTGTGTGGGTGTGTGTGTGTTGTGTGTGTGTAAGAGAGAGTCTGTGTATGTGTATATGTGCCGTTTGATTACGCCAGCTAAACACACAGCATAAAAACTAAATCACCAGAGGGTGGAAGAGATAAGCGTCACGTCATACCTCACGTTAGCCTCTTGATAGCACAGTCTTCCCAGATTGATTATGTGGGCGGAGATACAGAGATGACCTTCTCCTCAGCTTGCTCCCCTTGACATAGACGACATGAATGATGTATATCTTCCCCTGACAGCATCTGTCTATCAATCTCCATGTCTACAGGAGCCAATGTCAGGGCCAAAAGTCAACTAGCTACTGTATATGCTAGTGTGATTTCATCAAAGGTAAATAGCACACTTAGAACTTGAGATCGGCATCCATAAAAAATGCAGGGCAAAAAAAAAAAATGCTTTAAGTTAATAAGATGTATTAGTACCTTACATTGACTTTCAAATGCCTTGAAAACACACATAAGCAGACACACAGATGTATGCACATTTTTCCTTTTCAATAATCCATTACTCCAAGCACAACATCTCTCCTTCACAGACCAACAACTAAGGGATCATTCAAAGTCAACTTGCTACAGCGAAGTCATCTAATAAGGGTCCTTGGCCATTGACCGCAACATTTAGGACCAAGGTTGTTCAGTGACAGCGAGTGACAACGTGACAGCCTGCCCGCTTTTAGTAGCACTTGGAGTGTGTAGTGACCATGTCACTGTGCTGTGTGACATGGTCAGGTGACATAGTCAGGTGACATGGCTGACAGTCAAGTGACTGTTGGTGGAGATGTGCTCAGGCGTGTCATTGCCCCATCGCCAGTCATCAGAGCTGACGAGGAGACAAGGCAGACCCATCTGACATCTACTATATGTCAAGCAGGTCAAATTCTTACTAGCCTTCACATAGCCCAACATCTACTGCTGTCTGTCAATTTAAAGTGACAGACTTTCCAGTAACCTCCACTCAACTGTCAGTCTACTGCTCTGGGCTCCATGGCGTTGGGCTCTACTCATCCAGAGAAACACAGCTATGAGTGACGGCCAGACACTACCTATTGTATCTCAGTTGTCATAACGATAGCGTACAGTGTAGATGTAATGGTTAGCCTGTCCTTTCATGGTCCATGGTTGACTGGTCTTCTCGGGTGGAGAGGTAGGGGGACAGCAGATGAAGGTTTGGGTGACCAGAGACAAAGCTCGGTGGAATAGACTTTTTCAGACAGAAGGTGTGCTTATTGAGCCTAAGTGACCTATGGATACTCCCCTTTAATCATTTAATGCAAAGATTTTTTATCTGAACCACTACATGTTTGCGTTTGAACATCTCCGCAACACAAACGTACACAGCGTAAGGGAGGAGCAAGGTTAGAAGTGCGTAATGCGAGTATGGCAACAAACTTGACAATGTCACTATGGTGTTGATACATACTTGTCATGATAGTATACCCTGAGGCCTTCAGATATGTAGAAACCCATCAAAGACAGACGGCTTGTTCTCACTTCAGAACTGTAAGAAATAGAGTGTGAAACTGCAGATTTGGGGTAAATATAGGTTGAGATACAGAGATTGTGCTCCTTTTGAGATCTGAAATATTTTACTCATAATCTGTGCGCTAATGCAAAATGTGGCTATTACAAGTGAATATAAACATCAATGTTTACATCTGTATTATTGTCTTTGATGTTGCAGAGTTTCATTTTTGTCACAGACAATTGGATGTGGCCGTCTCCAATGAATCCACAATGAGTTTTGACGTCTAAGTAGGACATACAAATTTAATATCCATGCGCCCCTTGTCAAGAGAATGCTTGTTTGAGACACAGTGTACAGAATAGCAAACAGGTACAGGAGCTCTTATGAAATATGAAACGTTGTCAACTGAACTCAGTCACCCACGCAGAGGGGATGATATACTGCATGAGAGAGAGAGAGAGAGAGAGAGAGAGAGAGAGAGAGAGAGAGAGAGAGAGAGAGAGAGAGAGACGAAGAGAGAGAGAGAGAGAGAGAGAGAGAGAGAGAGAGAGAGAGAGAGAGAGAGAGAGAGAGAGAGAGAGAGAGAGAGAGAGAGAGAGAGCGAGAGCGAGAGAAAGGGGAAGAATAAGAGAGGGGGCGGGAGGAGTAAGAAAGCAAAAATGAGAAAAAAGAGAAGGAGAGCGAAAGAATAAGGAGTGGAGAAATTGAGAGAAGAGAAGGGAGAGCAACAACCCAAAACTCGAGGACGGTAATTCCTTGTTTGAAAAGAGGTTTTCCAGGCAGATGATTACATTCCCAAACCGAGATTGATATCTGTCCTTCCTATGTGTCAAGGAGACATGGCGAGAGCAAGAGTGAGGGACACAGATGGAGAGGGAAGGACAGGGGAGGATTCTTTGCATTAGCCTCCCAAAACACCTTGTAAAAGACGTCCCTCTGTAGAGGAAACGTTCAGTTTATCTGAGTGGGTGTTCAAAGGAGGCTGCACATTCAATGTATTTTACAGACCAGAGGACAGTCGGTTGGATAAGAATTCATGCTTTATAGGAGGATCAGCCATGAAAGAAGGGTGATAGAGGATAACACACCATTCTGCCTCGGGGACATTCAGCTGCATTAAGCATCTGCATCAGAGAGGCTTTACCAAAAGAGATGAAAGCAGAGGGGTCAAGGCAGCCGTCTCCACGGACCCAGACAGGCATACACACCCCCTTACTGAAGACATACACAGACACACATGTCCCCTTCCTGAAGACACACACAGAAAACAAACATACCCTTTCACTGCGCTACAGACCACTTTACTACAGGCAGACAATGCCTAAAAGCAGGAGCAGACACAAGCTGAAGTCATTGGTGTCAACTCTGCAGACTTCACTGGACACACAGCAACCTGCTAAGACTACAGCAGACCAGTAGACAGGGAGGGGGGGGGGCAGAGGGAGAGCAAGGAGAGGAAGGAGAGGAAGGAGGGATGCTCTTGAGGTAAGGTGCAAACTGGGTTTGTCTCACATTGATCAAGGACGGTTTGACCGGTTAACCGGACCAGACACCAAGTTGTAGTGTAAAGATGATAGATATTGTAGCAGGTACTGTTGAAGTGGATGTTGGTGGAATACAAGAACACCATTAATGAGAACTGTGGAGTTGCAGTAAATGTTTCATACTGGCACTCAAACACATACTACTCGACCCACTCACCTTTCTCCACTGGAAAACTTCAAAGGCTTTTTGAACTCCCTCTGAAATCAATTATAAAACACAATTAGAAAAACGGGCTGAACGAGGGGACTGATGAGTGTTTAAAAATCTCGACTCTTTCTCTGGAAACCTATTTCTCTCGGTTTCTCCCTTCCTCTCTCTATCTGTCTCTCTCTCACACACACACACACACACTCTGTCGTTCTCTCCCACAGTGGATCAATACCCTTCTTATACCGTCTTTAATTGAAAAGCTGGGGGCCTGGGGTGATTTAGTTGGCGCTATCCCTGTTACGTTATGAATAAAATCTGCCTCATAAGACCATGAGATCTGGTCATCCATCACTGTCTAGCCATTTCATTGAGCCACCAACTCACCCCATCCTCTTTTCCTCCTATCTACCCGTCTGTATTCATCAATCAGCACCCCCCAGCCATCCTAGTGAATTGCAACGTGCCCTCTCTTCGCCTCTGGCAGTGATAAGGACACCCCATCTCTCTATAAAGCAGGACATTGGTAAAGAAGGGGTAACTAGTGTGTCTCTTCTCCTTCCTTGCCCTCTTCACATGCATGCCTCAATCGCTATGAATGAAGGGAGAAGAGAAGGATGGCAGGATGATGATGAACGTGATGGAGGAGGATGGGGGAGAGCAGCACCTTGTTAAAGCACCGCTGTGACAACCGCTGTGAGGCAGCTGCTGTGGGTCAGTAGAGACAGTTGGAGGTGGAGAGAGGAAGGGAGAGAGGGAGGGAGGAAAGGTAAGAGAGAGAGAGAGAGAAATGTGTTGATAGAAGAGGAAAGGAGAGGAGCAATGGGGTGACTCTTTCATTTGTGTGCTGATGTGTGGCGCCGGGCTGAAAAGATGGATTCCTGCAGTCTCAGTGAGATAGATAAAAAGCACGCGCGCGAGAGAGAGAGAGAGAGAGAGAGAGAGAGAGAGAGAGAGAGAAATGGATGGAGGGAGAGAGGGAGAGAGAACAGAGGGAGAGAGAACAGAGGGAGAGAGAAACAGACACAGAGAGAGAAAGATAGAGATCTGAAGGCGATTGGATGAGTCCAGTATAAAAAGTATTTTCTATCTCCTCAGTCAGACCTCTGCTATTCCAGCAACTTCCTTCTCATACATATACAACATTAAAGGAAATACCAACAGTAAAAAACTCTTAATATGCTAATAGAGACTTTTTTGACATAACCCCTGAGGCCCCCCTGTCTGTTTAAAGGCTGAGATAAGCTAGTGGCACAGTGCTGAATTCCATCACTTGTATATGGTCCTTTACACTTGCTTTGTAAAGTCAGATCCAATTAGAGAAATGGTGGAGGTGACAGTGTGACCGTCGCTGGCCCTTAGAAAACGATTTTGCTTTGATTCAAACGCGGCCAGAAAGAGCCTGGGGTCACTCCTGCTGCTCTGAGACTAAAGCTGCCGTTTGGTTCGCTTGGGCAGCGAGCTGTCAATGGGAGATGCATAATTCAACAGGCCGGCCTATCAGAAAGAGTGTTACTCTTCTGGTGTTTGGAGCCTGTCTCTAACGGAGGCGGACATCCTCCAGTTGCTGTTTCCCTTAATGAATAACACTGGGATAGAACAACTAAACAGCCTTTGCATTTGAAATTGAACTGTGATTCCTGAAAGCTCAGGAATGCTTTCAGGGTACTGGCAAAGGCTTTGACCAGGAGGAAGGTTCAGATTATATTTCACCCAACCTAGGGGTGGGGGCTGGGGAGGAGGGATGTTGAATTACTGTTGCAGTTGAGGAGATCTGAGGAAACTGAGGGATGTGGTTAAAACATTCTAAACATCTCCTTCAACTCTGACACACTCTACCACTCCCATGATTTTTGCCCCTGAAGCTCTCGGCTAGTTTCCATCTCAAACCTCCTCATTCCTTTCTGCTGAGCCTAAGCAGTGGACTGGTCCATGTCCAATGTTTGATGTGGAGGACATTTCTCATCAACATAAACCACGCTGAAGGTAACAGTAGAACTCAGGTCTCTCCACTTCATGCTGCAGACCAGGTCAAACCAGCTGAGGACGGATGGTTTAACGGAGCGTTTCACACAGAAACACCTCTGCTCCCTTTACCTCCTCCGCAGTCTCACCCCCCCCTCCATCTCTCAGCTCGAAATCTGTTCTTCCTCCAGGCTGCCAAATGACCATATAACCACCATATGGCTGATCCGGGCTGGATTGAGAGAGATGGTAATGTTACAGTAAAAGACTGTAATGACATAAAGCGCCTCAAACAAGATCAAATTAGAATGGCTTTCCAACAGTCTCATAATGGTATCATTCTTTTATGAAGTGCCTCAAACAAAATGAATTTGTTATTGTTTTCCAAGAGCTTCTTTTGGTTTTTATCTACGGAAGATAAACATTTGCAGGGTCTGCAGGCATGTAAACTGTAACAGCTTTGGCAATTGCCCTGTACAAACAATATTGTCAAGAAGTCAGGAAACAATGTTCAAGTTGAAAATTACTTCAGAAGTTTTCGAAGACAGAATTTCAAGAAACTGTTGATAAATACCAAAGAATCTGAAGCTGACCATTACACGGCAGAAAGACAGAAGTGATTCAGCGTCTCCAGTCCTGCAGGGCGGCCATGTTCCCCAGGCTGATAGATGGAGGGAGCGCTAATTGTTTATCTCCCCTCCAGTGTTGTGTCTGGATGGTTGAAACAACACACCCATCTCTTCTGATCATGTAGAAAACAAACAGGGCTGTAAAGGCCCAGACAACCACATTCTTTCTCCTCAGACCAACCCCTACAACTAGGGATGCACTGATAACAAAAGTCTTCTTTTCTTGAACTGCTGGCCGATTCATCGGTGCACCCCTACCTACAACTCCTGCAGCTTTAGAAGTAGCAGAAAGAGGATACAAGGAAAAGCACTAGTGAAGGTAGCATTAGTTAGCATAAGTGTTAGCATGAGCAGGCGGAGGACTGGAGCCATTTTGTTCAGTGAGAGTGAAGTCCGTGTCCTCTGGCACTCTGAGCTTCTCAGATCCCATATTCATGTATTCAGGATGGAGAGAGCTGAGACTGCAGCAGCCCAGGGCTCTGCAGTCCTGAGAGGAAGGATGGAGAGAACAGAGTAAACAAGACATGGAGGAAGAGAGAGGATGGTGGTGTGGCAAACCCTAGCTTCATCTCTGCATAGATGAATCCATCACCACTGAAAGGCTGGGGTGTGACCGCTCCATGCAAACTAGCGTCAAAGTTAAACTAGCGTCAAAGTTAAACTAGCGTCAAAGTTAAACTAGCGTCAAAGTTAAACTAGCGTCTGGTCCTCATGACCAGACTGGAACCACATAGTCCCTTTCACTGCATGAGTTCATATCTTAGTTACAGACATTGTTTCCGTGCAGTACAGAGTGGACCCAAACACAGAATCTAAGATCTGTAGTACCGTAAAGGTTAAATAAAGTGCCAGCTTTCTAGAACACAGCACACAAACACACACAATAAAATCCATGTGTATATCCATCTATAATGTAAACAGAGTAGAACTGAGACAAATTAAATATGTTCAGGTTAAACAAAATATGGACCTGGAATTACTGGCATGCTGCATGTATTTATAAATGAATCCATGCAGCATATGGATCTGCATCCATATGCATACAAATCACACCAGTACAGACACCCACATTCACATTCTCTGCATGTGCTCCATCACAGCAGCCGTGAGAGAGAGAGAGAGAGAGAGAGAGAGAGAGAGAGAGAGAGAGAGAGAGAGAGAGAGAGAGAGAGAGAGAGAGAGAGAGAGAGAGAGTGAGTTCAGGTCTGACTGAAGCCTTGGACTCCCTAGGGAATACAGCAGGAAAGGGCTCTTCACAGCCTGTTATGCAGATTCAATCACCCAGCTCTGTCATCATGTCATATACACACACACACACAGACACACATACACTCACACACACACACACACACAGACACACAGAAGTACTCAGGACAGCACTGCAAACTCTCAATGTCACTGCATCAGCAAATCTAGCTATACAACACTATAACACATTGCAGCTCCATGAAGATAATGAGCAAATATTCAAATCGATGCATGTACAGGCAGCTGAAAGACTGATACTGCACTGAAGACTCAGATCAATACATTCCAGTTGAGGGACAGACAAAGACACTGTGTGTGCGTGTGTGTGTGTATGTGTGTGAGTGTGTGTGTGTGTGTAAGTGAACGTGTGTGTGGGTGTGCATGCCTTGGAACTATGTCAAATCAGTCAGTGTCAGTGGTAACCCTGTCTGTCACCTCCTGCCTCTTCTGTCAAAGAGACAATCACGTGCAGCCGTAGATCTGAGCCACTGAGAGATGAGCTTACAGCCTGGCTTTACAGAGAGCCGCGAGGACATTCTCCACACAGCCACCGTTCTCTCGGCAACACAGACACAGCCATATATCTCTGTGTATTTCAGACACAGCTTAGCTCTGACAGGTTGAGTAGCCCATTACTTTGCTTACTTTTAAACTGCGCTCCCCATGCCAACACCTGAGAAGAGTCCAGGACCCCCAAATCATGGAGACGTACGGTACAGTACAGTACAGTAGGCTATCACATATGAAAGTCAAACCTTCTCCTGTGATCTATAAAGGGCATGGGTCACACATGCACTCTCCATGAGGGCATGTAGTTGTCCCCAAAACAGTCTTCAGCAGCACCACTAGCATCTGGGGAGATTATGTCTTTGAGGTCCACATATCTGCAGTGTTCTAACTAGCCCTCACCACACACCAACCCTCCAGCCATAACACACACCAACCCTCCAGCCCTAACACACACCACACACCAACCCTCCAGCCATAACACACACACCACACACCAACCCTCCAGCCATAACACACACACCACACACCAACCCTCCAGCCCTAACACACACCACACACCAACCCTCCAGCCCTAACACACACCACACACCAACCCTCCAGCCATAACACACACACCACACACCAACCCTCCAGCCCTAACACACACCAACCCTCCAGCCCTAACACACACCAACCCTCCAGCCCTAACACACACCACACACCAACCCTCCAGTCCTAACACATCACCACACACCAACCCTCCAGCCCTAACACATCACCACACACCAACCCTCCAGCCCTAACACACACCACACACCAACCCTCCAGCCCTAACACACCACACACCAACCCTCCAGCCCTAACACACACCAACCCTCCAGCCCTAACACACACCACACACCAACCCTCCAGCCCTAACACACCACACACCAACCCTCCAGCCCTAACACACACCACACACCAACCCTCCAGCCCTAACACACCACACACCAACCCTCCAGCCCTAACACACACCACACACCAACCCTCCAGCCATAACACACACCACACACCAACCCTCCAGCCCTAACACACACCACACACCAACCCTCCAGCCCTAACACACACCACACACCAACCCTTCAGAGCTAACACACACCAACCCCCCCGCCCCAATACACACCAACTGGGGACAACACACACCAACTCTCCAGTGCTAACACACAGGCAGGCAGCTGACAAATTAAGACAGTGGGAGAATGCGGGGCTCCACAATGAGGTTCATGGAGCAGGAGAAACCCCTTCTGGAGGAGAGAGTTTCGGCTCACAGTCTGATCCCAGATCAGACATCGAGGCTTAACCCCCCCACACTCACACTCACACTGTTTGTCTGAAATAAACCAGAGTCAGAAATTAATCCGTGAACAAATATACACAACAACAAACACACAGACGCAGCTAGACACCGACAGCACACTGTCTTTTCAATCTGACAGCAGACGTGGCATGAATGTGCACATGAACGCTGGTGTAGAACCTCTACACTGTGCTGTCAGGGCAACGCCTACACAGCCATGATATGTACATAAATGCTCACCGAATGCTGTACGTTAACCCCTTGACCAACATGACTTCCCTGTCGACCTCTGCCAGTCCTCCACACAGGGGAGAGACATCACACATGAAGCGATTCAGACAAACAGGAGCTGTAAGCCTTTGCATTCTGCTACTCCCACCCACACACAGGGTACGCACACATGTGCTTGTACACCCACACACATTGTGCACACACACAGGCTATCTCCTTTGGGTCTCAGATCCAGTTGGAGAGAGCTTTCCTGTTCAGTCTTTCCAGAGCTCAAATCTCCATTCCTCGTCATTGGGAATGATTAGCATTGTACTCAGCATTCCTCCCCCAGTGCTCACTAAAGCTTATTGCACGCAAGATTGAATTGGAGAGAGAGCATAACAATGACGTCTGCCATGGCTAGAACTGTGTACCGATGTCTCTTCATACAATATCATCGTCTTTGGAATAGACGTGACAGTGAAGTGGTTTATTTCATGCCGAGTTTGAAAACTAGGCTCTGGAATGGAGTCCCAAAGTTAACAGTGGTTTTCAAATGAGAAATGTTTGCTTCAATCCAACACAGCTGCATGGAGTAGTCCCTGATACAGTTATTCATCCAAAGCTTTTCATCAATGTGTGTGAGTGTATGTGTGTGTGTGGGTGTGTGTGTGTGTGTATATGTTTCCGTTGTGCCATATAGTTGGATTGTGTGGGTTAGAAGTAGGAGAAGCCATACAGCACGGACCCTGAGGCTCTGCTTATTATGGGATATTTCACAGCCAGACGTCCCACAGAAACACTCAGAGATAGAGGATGGGGAGGAAGAGGAGACTTTACAAGGAACAGATATAAACAACCCTTAAGAGTGTTTGCTAATGAAAGGATGGCATCGTGTTGAAAAATGTAGTGACTCCATTTTACCAAGCCCAAGGCAGAGGCATAACAAAACATTGAATATACTCCCTGCATTTCCACTTAAACCTGTCTAAATGGGTCACAGCCCATCAATGTACAGCTCAGTACTGGAGGGCTCTCTCATACAAAGTGTTGAGTGGGCAGGAATTCTATTAAACTTAACTTACTGTTATTTGTTAGCTTTTTAATAGTTGGCCTCATGTCAACCAATAAAACGTCAACTGAAGTTAAATATTTGCTTAATTATAAGAGTGTGAGTGGGTGAGTTTTATAGTTGATTTTAATAGTTATTCTTATTAGTTTGAAGTGTGAAAGTTAATCACCCCGTACTTCATAAACAGTTGCAGTGTCTCTTCGGTATATAAAAACAGACACTCATTAGAGCTGGACTCTACGGCAGCAAGACACTGTCTTTGGGGATTTAGACGAAGGGTAGTTTAAAGTTTGAATGGAGTAAACATCCTGTCAGCAGTAATGTGTGGGTGTTGGAATCTTACAGCCTAAATAATTATGCCCAACACATACACACAAAAGTACCCATACACACAAAAGTACCCATACACACAAAAGTACCCATACACAGGCATACACATACAGTAAAGGAATTTGTGTCTCCTTGTGTGGGGCTTGTTCTCAGTCTCACTAACAGAGCGCCAAGCCCTAATGAGATGAATCTATCCATTAGGGTTGTTTAACGAGGGTAAATCCACATGGCTGCTAATTAGTCCTGGCTCTGTCTGGCCTCCTCAGAGGGCGGGAGGACTTCACCAGAGACACCAGAGAACATTAAAGGAGCTAAACGTGCTCGGCTCCAGACGCTGCAGATTGTCATCATGCAGCCGTTGTTCCATCATGAGGCTGCTTACTGCAGCAGCAGGGGGGCTGGAGGGCTGAGGGGAAGCATGTCTGTCACTCTGCTGCCCTCATCATGATCCTCCGCTCTGGTGAGGGGGGAACACACCACGGAGGCCCTCCGACGCACCACAATCCTCCCTGGAACCTCCTCTGGTGAGCCAGTGCTGCACCCAGACGTAACACTTTGTGACAAACTAACAGAAACCGAAACACCACACATTGAACCACCTGCAGTGTCAACTCGCGCGTACATTCCTGCACCCACCGACAGGCAAGGTAGCTTTTCTATGAAGTTTGTCTATACACCAGAGTCAGAGTCACTGCTGCAGTCCGTGAAAAGATTGTGGAAACCAGTCCTCTCCTTCTCTTCTGCTAAGATGACTCATCCAGCACAGGAGAAATATGATAGGCTCCCGTAGAACTAGTCCTTAAATGACCACAGACTCCATCATAAAAGGCATTGGAAATAACTAAAAGACAAGCTTTCGCACTTAGGACAAAAACAACATTGAAACTTTGAACTCCTTCAAACGGTAGTTCAAACTCCTCAGTTGAACTACCGTTTTTTATTAAACCCAATGAGGAGCGATGAACTGCAGAATGGATCGCCATTCTACGAAGCTTATGTCATGCATCCTATTCTCTATCTACTTGACATGTTGTTTTGAACCTTAATTTACATTCCCACTCATTAACTTAACATTTGATTGGTAATGATGCATAATTAGATTATATTTTCAGAACCGTAATTAAAATCAGCTAAATGAGGCTCACTGTAGAGAGGCCTATGCTTAATATGATCAACAAAGTTTCAGGTTATAAAGAGTAATCCATTAAGACAACCAAGTCATTTAGATTAATTGAAGTCACCGAGACAGCAGAGAACAGAGAGCAACACCTCTCTGCCTTGAGGGCCTTCTTCACTCAGCTCCTCATAATGCAATTCATTAGAGGCTCTTTCTTTAATTAGGCAAACTGTCACTGATTAAAACTGGACAGACACAGACACACAATTCCATACACAAAGACATACAGAGTACAGAGATGCACACAAACCGACACAAAAAAGACACACACACACACACCCCTGTCGAGCATGTCACACGTGAATCCCACAGGTCTTCGCCTAAAAGCAAGTAAGAGTTTTGATTGGCTAGTGTTGCTGGCACGGTAACAACTGCACCCAGGTGTGAGATCTGCAATCCCAGCAGAACACAATCCCGAGGTTCACTGTCACGGACGCAGGAAGCTAATGAAAACTAAAAAACACCTTCTTCCATACCACCCTAGCGGGCTTCAAATATAAAGGATTAGAGTCAACCACCACTCAGTCTGTGTTTTCACTGATAAGCAGCAGTGTAAGGGCTTCAGAATTCCTGGCAGTACTTGAGAGTAGAGAGCGTTCCTGCCGTACCTGGAGGCAGGCTGGGCCTCTTCCTCTTCTTGCTGTTCTCCACTCCGTTCTCCAGAGGACAGTCGGACACCAGCGGGCCGTTGGAGCTGCTGAACTGCAGGGGCTCGTTGTTGATCAAGGGGTCGAAGGGCAGCGTGTTCAGCCCTGAGAGACACAACACAACAAACGTGCTGTTAGACACAGTGGAGCTCTTCTATCAGCTGCAGCGTTTACATACGTCACTCCTTGGACTTCATATCTAACACGGTTGAAGGTCTGCCCAGTATAACCAGAAAAAGAAAATATATTTCAAACAGAACAGTGCACTCTAAAAATGGGATACTGTACACAAAAGACCAAAAAAGATCCCCCCTCCACCCCCCCCCCCCCACCCCCCACACACACACACACGCACATACAGACACACACATACACACTTAATAAGATTCTGTCACCAAAATAGACAGAAGGTTCAGGTGCAGAAGTGGGCCAATCTGTCAAACAGCCTCAGGCTTAATAGTTTCTAAAAACATCTTATATCCCTCTTCCAGTCTTTGAGAGCATAAAGCTCTACAGAGATTAACTCCATTGAATTATGGAAACAATAATAAAGTGGCTAGTGCCCCAAATCCCAGGAAAGAATAAACACATTAAATTGTGTCCGGGGTCTAATCTGTTTGAGATTTTCTGGTCCAAAAATAAGAAAAGGACATTTATTATTCAAAACAAGGTCTGCGACTGTTCTCATCAAAAATTAATCTCATGTCTAGGTTTACACTTGTTTGTGTGAGTCTTTGTGTTTTTTGTAGTTGTAGTGCAGTAAAGCGAAAGAGAGAAAGAGAGAGAGAACTGCATATCAGTATTCTATTGTTGCAGCCACATTTCCATCACAATAGGAAGCATCTTGTCCTCAGTCGTCAGGGCTTTCCACATGAAGAGAGGCGACGGGTAAACAACGTGGTCATGAACACCACAAACTGTTGCAGGAAAAGGGCAGAATCGTCTACTCAAACCCAGTGAACTCAACAGGGAAAGGGGGCCTGTACATATAGATTTAAACAGTGTTTTGGGTTTGAGTCTCATGAAAAGAGAGTGCGGTCTGTGGTGATGTTAAGTGTGATATAGCTGAGCTCTGTCTTGAAAACATCATAAACACACCTGGAGAGTAGTCACACACCTCCCCTGCTCCTGCTCGCTCCTGTCATCACCGTCAGCATCCATCTGACAGGATGAGTCAGATGGCTGAGCGGTGAGGGAGTCGGGCTAGTAATCTGAAGGTTGCCAGTTCGATCCCAGCCGTGCCAAATGATGTTGTGTCCTTGGGCAAGGCACTTCACCCTACTTGCTTCGGGGGGAATGTCCCTGTACTTACTGTAAGTCGCTCTGGATAAGTCGCTCTGTGTGTGTGTGTGTGTGTGTGTGTGTGTGTGTGTGTGTGTGTGTATGTGTGTGCTGGGTCACTGCCTCTGCCTCTTTCATCTCCCTGTGGTCCTCATGTGTCTGCAGCCTGATGGATGGTCTGTTTGAGCTTTCACATCTGGACCCAGCCACAGCTCACAGCCACCAGGAGGAGAGGGGGGAAACATCCCTCCCCTGACCAACGGAGAGAGTGAGGAAGACGAGGGCGGAGGGCAACCGAAACAGAAGAAGGGGGGAGGAGAGCAGAAGGAAAGAAAGGAAGGGGAGAAGGAGGAGAAAGAGAACCAGGAGAGGAGAGCAGAACCAATGGAGGGAACGACAGCACAGTAAAGAGAGATAAAAGAGACCCAAAACATCAAATACAATCGTGACGGACATGTACGGAACAAAGCATCTATGAAACAGCCAGCCACTCCAAGGACGGAGGCTGTTGCACATTAGAGCAGTACGATCAGAGAACAGTAACAACAACACACGCACAGTAAAACCAGACCAGAGGTACACTGGTTCAAACACTTTAGAGGAGAGGCGAGTGGAGAAAAGCGCAGTCACCAACTGAACTATGAAGTCATTAAAAAGCAATCAGCTCCCTGGAAAACCAATGTATATTCTTTATTCCTAAGTGCTGATGCTAGTGAAAGCAATAACACTATCAGCTTACACCTTAACAATGACATCCAAACTACTGCTGAGGCTATAGGTAGGACAGTAATGCTGCAGTAATGCTGAGTGAGCATTTGAGTTTGGATTGTAAGCATTGGATCACGGCACACAGTAATATCAGAAGACTGTGAGAAAGATACATGGAAGCTCAATGCTCTAAGTCCTTGAGGACATAAAGAACGGGACAAAGAGTAAGGGAGAGAAGGGGAAAGGGGGGGAAATAAATTCAATAGTCGATGGAGAGAGTAAAGGCCTTCCGAGAACAGGGTGTGTGATCATAGTGATCTCATGAAACCACAGAACAGAATAATAACAGCTCCAACTTCACTCAATAACATTGATTCAGCCCTGTGTGTGTGTGTGTGTGTGTGTGTGTGTGTGTGTGTGTGTGTGTGTGTGTGTGTGTGTGTGTGGGGGGGGGGGGGGGCGAGGAGGGAGTGCAGGTGTGTGTGTAGGTGTGTGTGTGTGTGTGTGTGGGGGGGGGGGGGCGAGGAGGGAGTGCAGGTGTGTTGTGTGTAGGTGTGTGTGTGCAAGTGTGTGTGTTTTGAAGTATTCAGTGTTCAGCTGCAGTGTCGGCTAGCCTGTCACAGCACCCCAAATACTCCTTGTGCAAGACAGGGAGAACATACAGCTGTTAGAGAGGCCGTGTTTGGCAGGAGGGTTACAGCAAGGCTACACATCACAGTCGAGACCACAGTGAACCCTTCACACAGGGTCTGGAGCATGGTGGAGGGACTTCTCTCTTTTTCCTTCTTTCTCTTATCATTCTATCTCGGTCTCTCACTTTTGCTCTACGTCATGTTTTCTCTCTCTGTCCCTATCACTTTCCTCTTCCTCGACAATTCCTAACAAGAGGTACTGTTTCATCCCGCTTACTATATCTGATTGAATATTTCTATCCGATCTTTATAAATAATGCAGGAAATGAGTGCCTGCATGTGAGTGCAAGTGAGTGTGTCAGTGTCTGAGTTTCTAGGTGGTATGACCGTGAGTCAACCATTAATCTTGCCAGAACAGGAAGAACAAGTGGAGACGTCGATTGGAGTGTTCATGTGTCTGTGAGGGGAGGATGACACACAACCACAACACATCACTGACCTCATGAATTGGATTTGCTTGTCTTTGACTTTTCCGCTCCATTACAAAGTCAAAGCTGTCTGTCCCCGAAGACCTGTGGGCCTCCCTGATGCACACTCATCTCCATGGACTTGTCTTATTACCCAGCAGAGTGTCGACACAGCACTTCCACCTAGTGTGTGACGGGAGAAGATTCCTCCCTCAGACTCTGGAGGTCAGGTAGACAGCTGTCTCTAGACGCTGTCATTTATCCTGCCTACACAGCCCAATAGCACATCCATCATCTCCTGAATATTAAGCAAAGATGCAAAAAAATAAAAGATCTCATTTCCAATCAGTCCAGCTACCGAACAAAACAACTCGCAAAGCCAGACATTAAAGATTTCCTTTTTCCTGAACTTTTTTTTCCTCACTAGTATGTGTGTAGTAGAAAGAAAACCCTCCAGAGCCAGAGATAATCAGAGGAGGCCAGAGAGCAGACTGATCTGTTGTCCTATTAGGAGACGTAGAGCAGAGGCTCGTCACACACAGCATCACACTGGCTCTGGAGTGCTGTCCCCAGTCTTAACAACTCTGAATAATATCTGAATACCTGGCCTTGCTGAGACCCCAGTGTCATAGGTACTGCTGTGGTGCTTACTGATGCTGTGAAAAGGCTGGTTAATGTGTACTGTTATGATCCATTGGAGGACAGAAGGTGATCTCTTCTTTCTGCTGATTTTATTAGATTATTTGAAGTTGTTTGTCTGTGGAATTGCTCCACAGGGAGTCCTGCCTTTGTGGTCATCAGCAGAATGAAGTTATGCAACCCTCTGACCTCTCTGATGGTGTGGTGTGACGATGCATCACCTGAATCGCCTGATTCCTGCCTTGACAACAACAGCTTCCTGCCAGAGATGGAAACGGTCAATAAGGGTCACATCTCTACCCAGAAGTCATTAGTGACATGGCCCAGGGGTCATTCTAAACCCCCAAGACCCACAGTACATTTGCTCTCCACCACGCTGAGAAATAAACAGCACGAGGTTGGCTGTGATTGGTCAAGGTCAGGAGACCTGACTCTGTGATTGGTCAAGGTCAGGAGACCTGACTCTGGTCGTGGCCTTTGTGTTGACAGTTGGCTCGTCAGCTGGCCTGGTCCTAAATTAGCCTCCACAGCTATGTTCTAGCTATGTTCCCTATAACACCAGCACTGCCAGCAGCTATGCTAATGCCTGAAGGCTTCTGATGAAACCCAGTCACAAGGCCTACAAGACTGAGCAGGAAATGGGAGCCAACAGAGATCAGGCAGACAATGGAGGGGGAAAGCGCTATTCATAGTCTGTCCAGCAGCCTGAGGAGATGTAGCACATTAGTGGGGCCCTGGACATTAGAACACCATGCTGACTATGTGGAGTGATGGATGCTCTGGGCAGATGGGTAAACAAGGTGACTGACTGACTGCTCCAGCTTAGCACGGCAGCACAAGCATGCTAGTCTGCTGGAGAACTCTCGTAAGGACATTACCTGAGCTTTTCACTTGGTGTATTTATAGAAGAAGAGAGCAACATTGCATTCCTCTTCCTTACACAGCACTAATGGTCGAGCGCAGTGTAACAGCTATCCTCCACTGCTCACGTCAAAGTAGAAGTTAAGGCATATTTAAAGGCTTATTTTTGTTTTCTGAACTCTTGGCATTAAAAGCACAGCGGCTAGGAGCACACAAACACAGTAGTCTTCACGTCAACAAATCTTCAATCCATCAAAGATTTGTCCCAAAAAATACTCTCGTTATGAATCAGGATATTTGGCTCTAGATGCACAAACACACACCATGTTTGGCCAATCCCAGCACAGCAGGTTCTTTATCGAGTGTGAGGACCAAGGTGGACCTGAAAGAGAACATGCATCAATAGCTCCTCAGTTTTCCTCTACAACACCTGCCAGTGTTGAGGATATGAAAGGCCCCATGTCCAGTCTGGGAACCAACATACCATTAAAAAGAGGAAGAGTGTTGCTAGAGGCAAAGACATGACTGACCAACCAGAAACTTACTTAACATGACCTGACTGTGGTCTGACTGATTTTATAAAGTTTCAGAGTAAAAGTTCCCTTCTCTCCACAGACTTCCATGATTGATGCATTTAAAATCCTCCAATGAAAGCAGTTAGACGTTAGGAGTTGGAGAAGAGACATTTAGGCCACAATTTTGGCCTCGAGGTGATTTCTCTGGTTCTTCATTCCAGCTCACTAATGAACACAGACTGACACAGAATCACTGTGTGGAACAATGGGGTTCAACACTTATTTGGGCTGGTTTTTCTTTAGTCTTCATCGCCTTTCTCCGTCTCCTCTTCTAACTCTCCCTGTCCTTCTCTTTCGCCCTCTCCCCCACCATCACAGCCCCTCCTTCACATTTCAGACATCTAAAATGGCCCTCATCCTGCAGAATGCCGTGGTGACAAATATCAATGGAGGGAGTTAAGATGGCAGCCCAGTGAAAGGAAGGGATTGGCTAAACCCTCTGAATAACAGTATTAAGAGCTGTTAAAAGACTGTGACTGTGGCCAGCTGAGAGAGGAAAGGCCATGCAGAGTATTGGTGTATGGGGTCTCACTGTAACCAGTGGTGACAGGTATCCGTTGGTGACGGCGCTGGCTGCTGCAGTTGCTCAGTTTGACTGTTTCCATGGAATCCACTGAGGAGCAGGTCAGATTGAAGGTCTCTGTTGGACACACACACACACACACATGCTCTATGCACATGTACACACATACACTCACATATGCGTTCACACACACAAGTGACGATGAGCTTACATACGCACACACATACACGCACAAACACACACACAATCCATCTCTCATGTCCCTCCTCTGGAGCTCTCCCAGACACATGCACACCTGCATGGCAGCAGACACCCCCCCCCCATCTCCTAAGACAGCCATGTTGATGTATCAAGCTGACACCTTTTGTGTGAAAATAGGCTTGGAGCAAACACAAAAAACAACTGCTTTTTGTTGACATTGGGGAAGATGTCCAAGTTATATTCAGAGTTGCAGGGAAAATGTTAAAGATCATCACACCGTTATGTTCAAAAGTCATGCCAAAAACCAATGAGAAATTGAGGGAATTCTAAATATTTTAGAATGATTTATAGTTTTCCTTCTTACTGAAATGAAGTACAATATCGCTAAGAGAAAAATTGATCGCTGACAGCTTCATTCTGAGCCACAAGTGGTTTCCAGTGAATTCCCCAAAAAGCCATTAATAAAGGTTAATAATATGAAGAGAGTGATATAAAAAAACTCACATTTTCACTGCTGGGATTTGTTAAAAGTTAATCAATTCCCTGCTGAAGATGTGACATTTGCGAATAGTGCTAATTTCTCCAATCTCCTTGTGTATTTTCAGTTTCACTTGGCTTGACACTAAATATAGCTATATTGTGCCCTTCCATAATGAGGCAAACATCTCTCTTTCTCTCCCTCCCTTTCTGTCTCTCTTTCTCCTTCCCCCTTTTCTCTCCTTCTCTCTGCAACATGTGTTCTGGTTGGTGTCCAGGGTTATCTGACAACAGACTCGGCCACAATAATGTCATCAGTATCCATTATATCAGTGACAAGGGTAGAAATCCTCATCAGCCACTTCTGTCATTCCTACATGCCTCTTGGGATCCAGTGAAGGTTAATTTATTTAAATCTCTCATCCACTCATTTCAATTCCATTAAACAAACTAATGAATCTTTGGTCTGCAGTCTAATCAACTGTCTACTGTCAAAAGCTGTCATCTCTTTAGGAACACCGTGGCTGTGTGTGGGAACATGTGCGTGTGTGTCTTTGTGTGTGTCTGTCAACAAACAGAGCATGTGTGACTCATGACCAACCTTTCAAATTACACTGCGTAGAGGACGATAAAGTCTGGAGGAAGAAAACATCTCGACTGCTGATTCTCCCCCTGGACCTCTCAACCACGGTCTGTCACCTCTCCCCTTAACACTAAACCCTGTCCAGATAGAATGTGGTAGCAGCTATCTCATCATGATATCACGACATGTAGTCATTAAGTCCTGATGCAAGGAGACCTTGAGGACATGTTCTGCACCATTATACAGCATGGAATGTCATGGTTATGCCAGCGACAGATGTTCCTATGGATATGACTGTGACAAGGCTACCACGTCCGGTTAATTGTCGGTGAAGCCATTTGGCGGCTGTTTCAGATGGTTTCCAGCTGATGTTTCCAGAAGTGCCTCTCTGGTTCCGGTGGTCAGGCTGATGGGAGAGGCTCCAGACGAGGACAGAGGAGTCAGAACCTTCACAGCCCAGCTGGTTGTGATGGGTCTCAGCCACGACATGCACGACATGGGTGATGCCCAGGTTTCATGTCCCACCGACGGCTCATTCTCTACTCAGGCCTGAAGCACTTCTCTGGCCCCACAGGTCTGCTCCGGTTCTGCTGGCTTCGGTTCAACCATCTAAAACAGCTCTGGACTCTGCTAATTTGAGAGAGGAAGGAGGGAAGGTGAGCAGAGAAGTGTGTGTCTTCAGGGGCTGACCCGCTCCCAGAGCCAGACGCTGCTGTAATTTACGATGAGCAGTCTGGAATAACAGCTGGGGGGATTGAGGCATGCAGCGCTCGCCCTGTGACAGACAGCATGGAAGGGAAAGGTGGGTGCTGGGATCGTCAGGCGCAATGTTGGGTCAGGAAATGCCTCCTGATTTAGACAGAGCTGCTGGACACTGCCTCAGACACACAGTGGACCTTTTAGGACGACAGACATACATCACCAACTCACACCGTCTGCCATTCAAACACTCTCTCTCTCTCTCTCTCTCTCTCTCCCCTGCCGTATTCCAGTCTCTATATCTCTCTCTCTTTATACAGGTCCAGAGGTAAACACAGCTCTCAGACTAATGCTCCTCTATTATTTGCATTGCTCCCATTCACTGTTATCACATTTTAGGGTTGACTGGGTTGTAATGGAGAGAGCAAGAGGTCAGACAGAAACAGAAGCCATGTGAGCTTTCATGACAAGCTGTCATAAGATGCCAGTGTCATGGTGACAGAGGCTCAACATTGTCAACAAGTGCCCCGGCAGGAATTTCTGGCAATAAAAGTATTTTCACACAATAGCATCGCAATTATTACTGGAAACATGACTGAAAAGCAGCCTGGTATTTTATGATACCAGATGTATTTCTATCAATAGTGACTGCTAGGACATTTTCAATACAGTTTTCACCCAATCACTTCATAAGTTACTGCTATTAATTGATATCAAATAAGGTCATATAGCATACATTAGACAATTGTCTTTCTGACAACCAAGTGAGCATGTTTATTTTACAGAGAAAAGACTTCTGGTCTGTTTGCGCCATTACGACTTGAAAAATGGATTGAAACTTTGATTATGATCAACCTATATTTTGTGCTCTACTCTGATTGGTAGTCCATTGCTGGTTGAAAGTGATTTGTATTTATTCGAATGATGGTAATCTCCCCTCAATTGTCACCTGAGAATGGGATGGGATGCAGAGATAAAAGTATGTTATTTGGTTCCCAAGTATGTGCAGGTACATTATCGGAATATTGTCCGTACAGAAGAGTTTCCCAATAATGTAAGGGACGGTAAAACATACCTCTGAACAAATCAGTGAGACTGAAGGTGATGGTTACACAGGATCCGACAACAATAAACACAATCACATCAAATTATAGTGGTTTTCATTGCAATGCCAACCCCTTCAACAGAAAAAAAAAACGCCATAAATCTTACAAAGCAACAATCTTTCATTGTACAAAATACAGCATCCTGATTGTTTTTGTATTAATTACAGAAAGCTCCCCTTTTTCCCTTGTGAACTAATTAATACCTCTTCTCAGTGATCCTGTTGGAGAGGTTGCCTGTTTACCATCTTATCAGTCTCTGTGACATCCATTTCCCACCAATCCTTCAATTGAAGAACTGTCTCTTGGTTCCCTCTCCATGGTGAGGATGAGTCTGTGATTGAATCGGTCTCCAAATGAATCAGCTCTACAGAGAGATTGCGTAAGGGAAAGCCTTCTGGTTTATCTCCAAAAGCCTTCTTTCAAAAAGAGAAGCTTTCTGCTTTGAAGCTATTTCAGGATACAGTTACTGTATAAGCCATGGGAGACGAGTAGCCAGTTGCCTGCTTGTCATTCTCCATGAGTGTCAGTTCTCCAGTCTGGGAGTCAGGTCCTCACTGTGGAGGATGATGCGGACCCCTGTCTCACCTCATGCTGGAGATACTGTCCATCTGATTAGGCAAGACGCCATGTAACAGTCCCTGGTCCATAGCTCTGTCTGTGCATGGCGACATGGCCATGTCTGTGCCTGCTCATTCTCTACACACAACGTAAACATCCGTCCCACCAGCTGCCAGAAGATCACATGAGACTACTATACATGAGACAGTGCTAATGTTTAGATCTTCATGACAGAAAAGCTCAATGTCTATTGCCTTTGTTTTTGCAGTGGAGAGAACAAGGATTCATGTTTGGGGCAAAGTGAGGTTTTACAAACAACAAGTTACATGATTCTGTTGAGTGCAGGAGGATTTCTTCTGAAAGGGCAAGGGAGGAATTTAAGTGTGTTCATTTCCATGTCTGCCAAATGGATATCCAACGAATACATTTAAAAAGCATACAAAGTAGGGCAAGAAAACTCTGTTTCTAAAAAAACCGATCTACTCTCCACTTCAGGGGAGCTGGGAGATGGGAGTGATGGCAGAGCAACGTGAGGTCACTGTGGGTCAGATTTAAATGCACGCTCAGTGCACACAGCAGTAAATTGATCTGATTTCAGGTATTCAGAAGTCTTGTGTTAGGATTAATACGTAGTGACACCAAGCTCATTCTGAGTCAATCTGATAGTCATCATCAAGTACAACTCTCATTCACTCCAAAATCTTTGACTGAAAAAAGACAAGAGACACTTGTTATATAATGAGTGAACTGAATTAGGCTTTGTCATCCTCTAGATTTTTATGCTACCACCTAAGGCAATACGGCTTGAACAGCTCTTTCTGACAAAAGGTTGAACAAATTTGAGAGCATGTTTGTTCCGATAGCAGATATAATCTTTTAAATCCTCTGTGGTCTAAATTAGGTGTATAAAGCAGCACCTTGGAGCGCTCCAGTGAAGGCCTGTCACAACCACACAGCTCTCTGGGCTTGAGCAGGCCCAGTCCTCCTGCAGAGACCGGAGCTCTCTCTGCTCTCTCTGCTCCCTCACTCCACCTCTTCCTTCTCTGGTTCGGACCCAGTAGAGGACTGGTGTGCCACAAACTCAGCATGGAAGGATTGTGAGGTCTAATAACCATCTGTGGGGCTCCAGTGGAGTCAGTTATGCATTCCCAGCTGTTTTACTTTCCCATGTTTCTGCTTGGGCATCTGGTTAAAGAGGGGGAAAAATTAAAACATATAACACAATGGAAACATTACGTTTTCCCACCAGCTTCAGTCCTCTGCTTAATGAGTTATGGCGATGGGAACTATTGAACCAAGACGGGAAACGACCTTTCCAGACAGGAAATGGCCACTTCACAGAGGCCATAACAGTAAAGGACAAGGACAATTAGCTTGTTCATAGATCACAATTTAGAAGCTCTGGGAGAGGCAACCAGGCCTGCAGACTCTATTCTGCCACATAATAGAGATCCCTGCAAAACACATTCACTGCTGTCCTGACATCATAAAGTTTATAATTGGACAGCCCCCCATTAAAAATGATGAAATGTATGGAGCTGATGAGAATGATATGATGCTTCTCTATAGATTTGGATATACAGTACAGATACAGATACAATTGCAATCAATGATTTCACATGAATACAAAGTAAGACTCAGGCTCAAGAACAGGCTGCTGACATTGTACAAAATGTTTTTGTGGGGCTTATAGTGTAGAGTAGCACTTTCTTGATCCTCAGGAACACAAGCTTGTTATTCTATCAAGGAGTGGCTTCTCTAAGGTTCAGTTATGTTATAGTCCCTCACAAGTATTCCCTCTGTACCCCAGAACAGCTGGCCTGGGTTATTTCTGTGCGCTGGACAAAAGGGGACCACTAATCCTGTTTGAATAATAGGCCAGCCACCCACAGACCCTGTGCCCACCAAAGGATACCATCAAAGCTCAAATAGAGAGTCCACTGTCACCATCACAATTCGGTTTGGGTGACATCCACAGCAAATTCCCTTTTGGGCTCACTCCACAAAAATGGTTGCTTGGATGGAATGTCAGTTTAGTTTTTCTAGTAATATAGAATATGAAATACTAGGTAATGTCTTTCCTTCTGTAAGCTTGAACATATTACTTTTTATTCACTTGAAACAAGAATGCCCAAGGAACCAAATCAGTGGGTGGTTTGAGGATGAATAATGACTGCACTGTTATTCTCTAAGGCTTTTCAGCTTGGCCAAAAAGCTGTCTGAGATTTCCTTACTAATTTATCGCAAATTCTCAGCAAATTCTCACTTCTGAGGAATTCTACAGGGAGGTGGAGACACTCTAAAATGTAATTGAAGATGTCCTCCAGTTCATTCCCTGCCACACGGTGTTAAAAGCACCATAGGAGTTTAGGAGATTGTCGGTGCAAATGAATGCAGAGGCTGATTCATGTAAGAACCCTCGACTACAGGCCTCTCTGCTTCTTTATGACTGTTATAAAGCTTCCCATCTACCTTAGTGCTGGGCGCCGGCGAAGACAGTGGGAGATTTAAAGCCAGCCGCTACCCCCAATGACTTGACAAGGCAAGGAGGAGACAGAAGGAGCAGTCTGTCCATCTGGGACTGAATTACCAAATTGTGGTGTCACCGCTTTAGGAGAGTATCCCCCTCTCACTCTGGCAAACACACACTGTCACACTACCAGAGAAGTCACCAGCTTCATACAGACCCATCATGGGTCACAGAAGAACACTCTCAGTTATGGATATTGATATCTCAAATGTATTCTGTATGAGGACTACTCAAGTTTATGAACTTTACATTCTGAACTTTACAACACTAACTGAAGAAGGTGGCGTAAACAAACCATAGGGGGTAAGAATCGAATGGACAAACAAACACATAGATTATAGCTGGATTGTGTTCACAGTCTAGGCACTAAATCCCAAATGTATAGCCAATACCACCAAAGTGGACCAGAGAAGGGAGAGAAGGGGTATATAACATGTTTTACTAGGGCCTATATAACTGCTTTTAAAAAAAACATTCAGGTTTCAACATAAGTGAATGTGATGCCGTGTGTGCCGACAGCAGTGGAAGAGTCAATTTGGAACCAACCCAGTCTACTGTGGTAAAGGAAAAATCTTTATACTATCACTGGGACAGAGTAGTTCAATCATTCAGGCAATGAAACTACAACACATACAAGTAATACATGATTTTATGTCTGTAAATGATAAGAATGAATAGATACAATCTCCTTATTCCAAATGCAGTACATGTAACATGAACTTCATCAAGGGAAGGCAAGTGCTGTGACATGATTGCTGTAAAGATTACTAATTTTGAGGGTGAACCTAATGGACAATAAGGCCTTCGGCCCTTCAGGCTGTCATGAGAAAAGAAAAGAACAGAGGCAGTTGGCATCTAGTGCCGGCTCCTGTTTTTAGAAGGGGCGCTGAGGCAAAAGCTAAGATAATTAATAGTGACAAAAACAGTTCTAAATAAGGAGATGGCACGGAGGCCTGTCAGGTCTGTGCCCTCTCTGTTTGTTCCCCCAGCCTGCTAACATCTTGATGAGTCACATCAAGCCAGCACCAGAAGCACCAGAGAAACATGTTCCCTGACGAGAAGCAGTCCACCAATGTGATTGACAAATGCAAGAGGCAAATGTCTGGGCCAATTAAAGAGAGAGCTGCCCAGAGCTGGTGCTCTGGCTAAGCTGCCAACATGGAGGTGGGGAACTCTCTCTGATTACCATCCAATCACACAAGCACATCTCTGCTTGTTAAACCTCTCTTGACTCTTATGTCAATGCCAGTTATAGAGCCGAAGACCATTCCTTGACTCGGACCACTGAAGTAGTGTCAGATCTATACACTTCTGGTTCTTGATCTTCTGCTGCACTATTTGTACATCGCTTTGGAGAAAAGTGTCTGCTAAATGAAAATGTATTGTAATATAAAACCATCTTCCCTGGTAAAACAGGGACTAACCTGCCGTAGCACCTTAGTCAGACCCAGAAGTCTCTGCAGCCAATCACTGTGTCAGGGCTAATTTACCATCCAATCAAATGACTTTCTCTGCTTGTTAAACCTCTCCAGTGCGAGTGAGAGTCAGAGAGAAAGAAGATGACTAACTATGGGGAGTTTAGCCAGGGCCAAGATAGTGAATTGTTCAAATATAAACAGAACTTTGCACCTACAAGCATCTCCTTCAAGTCCAGATTAGACAAGTATTGTGTTACGCATTCACTGACACTTGGTCTACCCAAATGCAGTGGAAATACAACATTCTAATGAATGAATTATCTCACTCAACCATTCGATAGGTCCTCTGCATCCCGCTGTCCTACTGTATGACTGGCAGTAGAACAAGCCCTCTCTCTCCTCCAAACCTGTTAGAGGGGTGGTACCTCCATACCTCTCTGTCTCTGCTCTGTTGTGGGCTAATGAGGGGCTGGCTGAGATCCTACCAGTGACAGCTCCGCTCTTCAAAGGCCTTTGTCAGGTTTGCTCCAGGGGGTATTTGAACAGCCAGCTCCCATTGGAACGAGTGCTGCCCTGAGAAGCCCTCACAACTCCACACTGGCCTGTTTACCTGCAGGCTACATGTCTGCCCGCTCACATCAATGCAGATCCACATTCAGCCACGTCGTCTGCCCTCCACACTCCCTCAAAGGAGAGTACTGGAGACAGAACAGAGCAGTTGAAGGGATGGGCAGAGGAAATAGTTGCTTTGTTATTCTGCAGAGGAATTTATAGTTATACTGCGGAGGAATTCTACTTCATTTGTACAGTAATGGATGTGTAAAAAACAGTAGAGGACAAACAATATCTATCAATAACAGTAATTTATGTATTTTGGAAGTGCAAACCATTTGAATGTCCCAGTTTTGAGCAACACACCAACCCTCCAAATTTGTGCATCTAACAAACAAATGATGACAACCAAGCTGGATAATTATGCAGTTGCATGAGAAAAGCTCATCATTATCGCTCCAACACTTGAAGCTGTTCATCTCCAGACTGGACCAGAGCCTCATATTTCACTAAGAGGATGTCTGAACCAATGTCACGACCCCAAATCTTGGATCGCCATGACAGCACGACGACCTGGCCCAGATCCTAATAGGGAGAACAGCATGAGGAGGAAAGTTGGGTAAACAAGCTGAATCCACTCTATTAACACAGCAACCAAGAGTTCCCCCGCCACTCTGCCTTTAATTATCTGGTCTTACAGGAAGATTAGAGCAGAGAAACAACAGGGGGAGGAGAGAGAAAATAGCACACAGCCAGACTGGGTCTCCACTGTTAAAGTACCACAGCAGCAGACACTAAATAGAGGACAACCACAGTCTTATGGATCATGCACAGGACAGCGCTGCAGCGTCTTTAACAGTATCTCTGTCTGTTTGTCTGGATCTTTCTCTCTCCCTCTCCACCATCTGTCCCTCTGTCTCCATCACACTACCAGTTAGACAGGCAGGAGGCTGTGAGCCATCACAAGGCCAGAGATCTGGGCAGAGGGAGGACATGGAGGAGGAGGAGGAGTGGGATGGGGAGGGGGGAGAGTGTCTGCGTAGGGAGGAGGGCTGGGGGGTGTCTGACTGTGAGCAGACACGGAGTGCAGCACCAGCTGTAGCCCCGCCCCGCCCCCCCTCCCTCCTCCTCCTCCACCCCCCCCCCCCCCCTCCTGAGGGCTGCAGAAGAGGAGAGGCAGATCTTCAGGGGTCCAACGCTAACCGACTATTAAACTTTAATCCCTGAAAGCAGGCTAAAGCAAACATTTGATCACAGCGGAGGTGATTGATGTGGACCTGTCATACCCTCAGTAGAATGTGTACACACAGATCCACGAAGAAAAAACAAACATGCAAGGTCATCTGCAAGCTGGCAGATGGCACTTGATTATGGCACAGAATGCACGGGGTATGGTATGGAAATTAAATTGTAAAAATCTGTATGAATACTGATGCAACCTGTTTAAATTTATATAGCAAGGTGAGATGAGTGTGTGTATGTATGTTATGACTACTGTAATGTCTCTTCCGAGGTAAGCGTAAGAAAAACAAAACATTTTAACAATAGCATACATACATAATATGTCATTATAATGGATAGAACCCGTTTTTTTTTTTACAAAAGCAAACAGCAGGACTTTCGGTACCGCAGGATTAAGTCCTGGGCACCATGGTGCACCACTTGTACAATGGCAGATGCTGTGTTGGAAGCCCAGGGTCTCTGTAATGAAATCTCCAATCCATGCAGAGAACAGCATCATACTGAAGTCAAGGATTTATGAATTCTGCTACATTTGATCAATCCCGTCAGGCTGAAATCCAAAACATTCAATAGTTTTGTCTTGTGATCTTTGCATCATACAGTTGTTATACATGAACCCATGTACAGCTTTAACGCATTTCTGTTGAACTAGTATAGTTGTTTTGCACAGTACACAGTGTACATCCTACTGGAGGGTAGGAGAGTGGAGATTGGTTAGTTCCCCTCAGCACTGAGCTTGTTCCTAACCAGCATGTGGGGTCACACCCCAACGGTGACACCACAAATCCCCTAAACCGGTGGGTAGCATCACAGTTTGAAACAAGTGTCCATCAGTCTAGCGATGTTCCCTCTGTCATCCCTCCATCATCCTAGGTCTTCCCTCCATCAGCCGGGGCACTCCTCCATCATCCCTTCTGGACTGATCCATCAGCCCAGTAACAGCCACAGGCTCCAGTGGCCTTCAGAGAGCAGATTTATCACTCAGCTGTTGGACAAATCTGGCCCAGCATAGACAGTAGGTAGGCCACAGTACAAAGGGGTTACACATGCTCATAGCAAAATAAAATACATCACTTTGTTTTATAGGACTGGATCCATACATCTTTGAAAAGTCACAAGTTTATCTTCAGTCCAAGGACACAGTAAGGATAATATTGAATAATGTGTACAGTATGTGCGGCCTCAACCGCTATCTAATAAACTTCTACCTTAACTTTGGTGACACAAACTTTTTCAATCATGATTTAAGTATCTGGTCTCTAAATATGAACTCATCTCAAGTTCATTCGAAAGTCGTGGCTATTTCAGGGACGGTAACTCTATATTTCAGATGATCATTGCTGTTTCTCTTGGCATCTAGAATATGAGTACCCTCTTCACTGATCTGAAAACATTGTTACTTGTTATCCCACAAAACCTTGATGAAACCTGCATGTGACATAGGCCACACACATACACTTCAAAGCCCTAGCTGAGCTTCAATAATCACCCCACAGACATCTAAATCAACGACAGCATTTTAGAGAGACGTCCTGAAGACAACAATATCAGTAAGCTTCAGATAGCAGACTACCATCTCTTTACAGATGTCTATGTTTCCTTAGGCCAAAGGAATGGGGATGAACCTATTGGTAATCGGTTATGCTGGGCTGGGCTGGGCTGGGCTGGGCTGAACACCAACATAGTGCCCTTGGAGCCTGGCCCAGTTCTGTCTCTCGGAGGCTCTGGGCCAGCGAGCTAGCTAATACGCTAAAGCTACCACTGCAGGAGAAACAGAACATATTTCACCCAGCATATGGGAGCTCACTGGTGCCCAGAATAAGCTGGCGGCTGATGGTGCCCTCTGTACCTGCAGAAAACAATTAATCCTCATTTCTTTGCCTCGTTGACTACTGTTTGGAACCGTGTCAGCAATGTGGAGAAGGCAACGGGAGGTTAGAGGGAGGTCTGAAAAATTGAAAGGCACAGCAATGTTCTTTGACATCTTACTCTTACCACACACCCACTTGTCCAGTGACCTTTGAATGACCCTGGGGGATTCATATTTCTCCTGGCTGAGTAAAAGAATGTTACATAGAAGAAAAAACAACAACGAGGGCAAACATTTGGAAATCTCCCAATGTTCTGGCCTGCACACTGACTCTTCTTCTAATCGTCAAGAGGGCTGAGAGGACAACAACAGCAGGCGTTTTATTCTCTCAGTGAAGCCTCACAGAAATATTCACATTAACTTTCAGACATCAACAAACATCCACAAATAAATCTGTCAAAAGAACCCTGGTAAGCATTGCACCTGACCTTAATATCATGCCACATCCTTGCAATATGACTAAACTGAAGTGCACCAGCAGTGTCTCCTCAGCTGAACTACTCCTGTTGAGGTGTGAACACACACACACACCTCTCCACCCACCCCCCCACCCATTGGCCCCCTGTTGCCTCAAAATACCTATGACAACCTCCCCAGCGGGCCCTGAGATATGGCCCATAAACCTGGAGCTGATTTGTGAATCCAATTACGCTTCTTCTGTAATGGCAGTGTTCAGAGCCATGATGTTAAGTCAGCTGTTGTCAGCACATGTCCCACAGGCTTTGACCTCCACAGAGAGAACGACTCAAGCGCCGGTGAGGAAAGGACAGCACTTTAGAAGCACTCTGAGGCTTTCACCACAGTGTGTCTACCCTCCTTCCAACCTGGAATGATTCATTGAAGGAGGCACCTGAACAGCACGGCCCCTCAGCTGATCTTCAATCAAGTGTGGAATCTAGTTTAGCTAGACCGCATCGGGTATTCATCCGCTGACAGACCGAGCCAAATGGATAATGACCGTGACAAACGGCAGACAGCCAAACTCTGAAGGGAGGTTAAGTGAACGGAGGGTGCGGGTTGAGATAGGAGGGTAAGGATTGAGAATTGAGAAAGCCAGGCAAAGCTAAGATGAGGCCAGATCAAATCTCAGATCCCACACAGGGAGCTTGGAGGGCTGAACTTTGACAGGAGCCAGAGGATTCCATGACTTCTGCTGGATTTTGGCCACTCAAGTTTTCATGTTCATGTTTTTTCAAAGGGCTGTTGCACCAATTAAAGTGTCCTATTGTCTAACGAAAACACTGTCCACAATAGAAAGGACAGACAGAATTATGATCGATGTACCTTGTTCTTAAGCATTAGTACAACTGATGATGCATGCAGCGAAGCCATGCTCAGATCATTATTTCATTATTATCATATTGCTCCAACAAACTCCATACTTGATTAAATGTTCACTTTATTTCTGGGACTAAAGCCTTGGGCTGGCATAGAAGACCACACAGAAGCTCTTGTATGAGAGTGCTTAGTACAAGCATTCTAGACTTGGTGGGAAGGGGGTCTAATTCTAGCCAAGCTCAACCCGTAAACAAGCAGGTACAGGCCTTCCTTTCAGTCCTTATGCTTTCAGTCTAAACTGTGCCCTTCACACTATACCAGCTCCAAAGGACAAGTTGTATTTTCATCTTTAAGGGTTCATGAAAGAGCCTTCACAGAGGGGGGAGTGTGATTGAATGTTTTTATGGGGAAACATCTTGAAAACCCCAAATAAGGTTTTCCATGAAACCCATTTGAAGCCAACGGAAAATTACTGGGTTACTAAAGTTGTAGAAAGTTCTACAAAATCTAAAATGTTTCGAGGCAAAAACAGCCCATCAATTCTAACAAGATTTCTGAAAAAGGAAATGCACTTTCAGAGGCAGAAACCCATCCTTAATTCAATGCCAGAGAGCCCTTCAACTTAGCATGCTTCTGCATTTCCATTAATAATGTATTACAGAATATGGTGTCCATCTTATCCACTGGAATTCCATTTTCATTAAAAAAATTGTTGAGTGTTTTTTTTCTCCTTTTTTCAAACGGACATCATGGCCCTTATGGGCTCTCCATCTCTATTACTGTACTAAGAGTGATGGCTGCTTTGCAGACAGGCATTCTCAGTGGACGCCCAAGATCCCCAGGCCAAACCAATTAACCACAACTCTTGGTAGTTCCTTCAACATGACAACACTGGTGAAGAGTAAAACAGAAAGGTGGGCAATGGGTTAACTTTATAACCACTGACAGCACCATTAACAACAAATTCACTGCAAAACTATCTTTACAGGGATATACTGTTTGGTCATTGGCCATATGGCTGTTAGAAATGTACGTGATGGGATTATTACGTGATATTCTTTTAGATATCAAAGTAAAATGTGAATTTAATCACCCAATGACAAAAATCCATTATCAGTGCAATGCCAGCGGATGTATTTTGGTGCATCCTTAGGCAGCGGTGGACACAGGCACACTCAGAGATGTAGTGTCCTGCACCCCTCTGGTGATCCATCATGGCCTGTGCTGTGCTACATCCAATTGTTTATCCTGGCAGTGCTGGGAAGGGGGAAAATGCCTGAGCAACAAAGAAAACTGTTTACTACTTCACTCTTGGTCAGTTATTCTCCCTATGTCCATCTACAGCACAGGGGTGAAGACAATGAAGGACAAACTAGGGTCGGTTGCTAGAGTCAACCAGTAGCGTAGCCACAAGGGGTCCTGGTTTACATGTTTGCCCCCACCCTCACACCCATACACACACACAGAGATTTTGTGGCCCCCTCATTTAAAAATGGGAGCCCAAAAAATAAAATTCTGGCTACGCCCCTGGTGTAAACTCATACTCTAGAGTGACCAGGGTCTGATCCTTCTTCTGACTGTGCCTGGCACAACTTCACCCAGGGGGGTCAAATGACCAGACTGAGGAAAACAGTGTGACTGATATGGAGGACAGAAGGCCTGGCTCTGACTGAGAATGGAGGTGCAGAGAGGTTCCATCACACGCAGCAGTCACAGCTCCCTGGTGAGGAGTCTAATCCAGCTTCCTTCATCCTCTCCACTTCTCATACAGATTGTCAGTAGGGTTTTACACTTCAGCTCTACGCCCTCAATCCTGTCCTATTCACTGTTATTACAATCAGAGCTGGGAAGAGGACTGTCTACTCCACCAACCCTCCTGCAGCTCCTGCATTTGCTTCAGACCTGAGCTCCAATCGCAAGGCTTCCTGGAAGGCTTCCGGATCTTCAAAGTTGCTCTGACAAAGAACTCCAGTCAATCAGCTTGGGTCCTACCAGGCCCACAGTTGATCCCGAGACGCCTCCACACTGCCATGCTTCCCCCTCTGATTTACACTGGACGGTTGGCTGCTGCTGCTGCTGCTCTCAGGGCTCTGTCACACAGTCCTACACATTCTTCAACAGCACCAATACAAGTCAGAGAAAACCCAGTCATCACCTGAAGCAGCCAGCTGGAATAGACTGGACCATCCAGCTCGCCTATCAGGCCAGCGCAGATGGGGTTTTCTACAAGGCACATTGTGAAGAAAAGATGTGAAACAACAACTATAGCACAAGCCGTGGAGATTAAGGGGGACTGGTGAGATTGTTATTAGAGCTAAATAAAACATTGGCTCAACAGATGTGAAACGGTTTGGCTGAGCCAATTTCATCACAATGCTATACGCTCTGGCACTTCTCAGATAGAGTAGGAAATAACTTGACAATGTGTCTGGTAAAAATGAATCATTTAAACAGTCATACTTTTTTACACTCTATTTAAATAATTAAGGGTTCTGGGATTGTTCTGTGATCAGCTGCTGATTTGTAAAGATGGGTTCTTGAAGGCCTGTCAAATGCTCAGAGAAGCTTGTGTTTTTTGTTCAGAGCAGCATGAAAGTCAAAAGGGTTGTGTTATTAACGGATCCATGTGCATTTTCTTCCCAGTTAGAGGGTTCTCGAGACAAGATGTTTATTAAGAAAAAAATGATTTGAAAGCACCTTCTGAGAAAAGATGCAATGCCTCTATTTACTTTTATTGTTTCTATATTTACATCTCATTCCCACTTGGAGCCCAGACAGGCGGTGAGGATAAATATGTAACTTCTTTCATCACATTGTTAAAATGGCCTCCTCTGACAAGAAACACAATGCTGCAAAAACATAGTCCTCAGACTACTTCCCCAGCAGGACACAAAGCAGCACATCTCTCATTATAAGAGACAGAGCAGGGTATGGAGCAGTATCAATTATCAGTTACCCACCACTGGATACCACCGCTCTAAATTAGATACAAAGAGCTGGAAAATGTGGATTTGCAGGTCCATCCACCATGAGGGAAAACAAAAAACTAATTTACAGAAAATCAGGACAGACACCCCCTTATTTCATGAGTTACAACATCAAACACATTTGCTCTCTAGTGAATGAGGGTGAATTCAAATGAGTATTTAGATAAGCTTTGGGGAAGAAGTGAAGGGAGGGAGAGTAAAATTGGCTTTCAATGTTACGCTTTTCCATCTTGAAAGAAGAGAAAATATGGAAATTAAGTTGGGGAAACAAAGCTGTTAAAGAATTCAAGACACATCTGTACCTTATAGCTCCCTGAGAGAATAATCATTGCAACTCATTTAATCAAATAACAGATTTATTTTGTACATCAAATAGCCATTATGCGTCATCTAGTAATGAAACCCTTGGCCTTTTCATCACGTAGTTCCTTATTTTTGTACTGGTTCAATCAGGAGACTCCATAAGTATTTAGAATTATTTCATTAATTATACAGACTCATAATCTTGGCAGTATGGTTCTGCTCATCACAGCTCTCTGCCTGAAAAATCCAACTTGAGACTTTGTCTCGATTTCAGAGAGCTCAGATATTCATTGTTCTCTTTGACAGATTGAGCAAAGTCAGACACAAGGGTGGAAACTGGGGTGCAACAACACAACTGATGAGCATTTGTAATACACTTTACACAGCGGCAAAGTCAGAGGAGCAGGAGATAATGATAGTTCCTGATCTTAAATAGCCTGCCCTGTTAACATTGGTGAGGGTGATTGAATGTAAGTAACTTAAACAGTAATATTGTGAACTGACGCAATGCCCCTTGGAGTGTTACGGCTGAACCAGCTTCGCCTAATTGTGTCAGAATCTCCCTTAATTAACAGAATCTCACATTTCACTGGGAAAAAAAGATTAACGAAAGGATTGAGTTCTACAATGGTTTCTGTGAAGACTGGAAGCCAAGTGTACTGCACTAACAGAGACGTACAGTACATCACGAGAGACTCACATTATGGTAGTACAGTAATGCAGTTCAAGGTGAACTCCTTGAGGGGCAGTAACATTAATCCTATTACTCTCTCGGCCCCATGGCAGCCAAACTGGCACACATTTAGGCTGCAATATGGCATGAAAGTGGCTTGTAGCCATAGCAACTTATCCTGTGTTGTGACTTCTAGAACCCTGAAAGAGCACATCTTCTCTGCGGCCCCCAAGGCCTTCCTGAATGATCCCTAACCAGGTTACACTGACTTTGTATGTCACCTCCTTAGAATTGGTGTACACTGATGAATGTGTTCACCAACAGTCTGCTGTTGGTGAACACAGAGGTATCCACAGACTTTTCTGCCTTTCTAACGCACATTTCACATTTCATTATGCAGCCTCTGTTTTCCCCAGACCCTTTTACCCACAGCCTACAAGAGACCCACTTGCTGTTGAATTGTTAGCAAAACTGTTCTCCGGGTTTCTTTATTAAAAAGGACAATTTTCTCAAGTGTTCAAATCTCCCCCTACATTCTACAATACTCAGTATTTCCTGTATAATTACCATGCAGCACCATTATCTTGGGGCCATAGTGAACTTCAATCACCAAGATCTCCATCTCTTTCTCTCCTGACAGCACTCTCTCTCTCTCTCTGCTTCTTATTCTTAAGTTCATAATATGCAGTCTCTCTCCTTCTCCCTCCATTAACTGGCAATTTAACTATGACTTCCCCATTGATCAGCCCAGGAATGTACAGGCCAGAGTGGCTGAATGGCTTTCAGAGTGCATGATGGACCTTCCCTCTTTCATGGTGCGCCTGGATGAGCACTCAACCCTTATTCACTCAGAGTGATGCAAAGACCTCTATGCCCCTGGCTTGTTTGTTAAATGTGAAACAATTTTACGAGCCACAAGCCCGAGAGAATAGTTGGATGTCAAAGACAAAACAGCAATATTATTATCATATACAAACAGCACCTATGCATGTACAAAAAACTACACAATTTTGATTAGACATGTCATGATGTTTGCTATGTTTAATATCCCAGAATGATCCCTTTCACCTCTTGTTTGGGGAATGTTATTTCAGGTGTCATTGCATAAACTATGCATAAAAAATGCTTCCCCAGTTTCTTATCCCACTAACCCTTCAACATGATGTTCTGAATAGTTATTTATGCAACAAAACGGCTCCATCTATGCACTGTTTTCAGTGCATAAACTTGAATGAGGCCTCGCCACTCATCTCTGATTGTGGGTCATGGGAACTATGCAATTACAAGCACTTATCCACCATTAGAAAAGCCTATAAGAGATTCGAAGTAAAATACCCATGACCACAAATATCAGAGGCTAAAAAGTAGGGAGCAGAGTTCATGAGTAAATCAGAGTAAGCAGGTTAATTTGAGGGCTCAGTGTGCTGTTCCCCTAATTAGACTGACGGTGAAAAAATATCAGTTTAACAAGAGCTATTTTTGCATCACCGGTTAATTCTAGTACAGACAGACACGAATCTGCAAGATGTTAGAGAGCAACTCCTTTGCAAGGCAAACAATATTCAAGGACGACAAGGTCAAAAACAAGTCGTAAATCCCATATCTAACGAAAATAAATCACGTGACAGGTCAAATTAAATTACATTTTAAACTTTTGAAAAAAGCTGAATTAAGGCTACAATTTATTATCATAATCAGTTGCTTAGCCTACATTTAGTATACGTCTACGTGACATCTTTCTCCACTATATCCGGAAGAGTAATACGCTATTGTGAGTTTAAAAAAACGACAAACATTTTATGGAATTGTACTGTACCAACAAATGAAATAAAAATGCGTTTAATTAGGTGGTGTTCAAAGAAAGTTCCAGAAGTGATAAAAACAGTTCATAGGCAGCTTCAAACTTAGGACACGTTTAGTACGTTACATCAATAGCCTACATGTTAAGGTGTTGGTCGAAAGGTTCATTGAATACTTATCTTGTTGATCGATTCCATTGTGCAGGTAATCACAATAGTATCTCACCATGTTTCTCAATGTGCGGTTTAGCCTACCATTGTGAACTCGTTTAACTATCGCTTCCTCTTCTAGATAAAAATGTGTTAGAATTATTCTTGCAATTATACCTTTAATAATTTGCCTAAGTGTGACATCTTTGTTTCTAATGTGCTGTCATCGTCGTAGAGAAGGTGTCCACATAGTGGACATATCGAAGTATACGAGCAAAGGATCGCAACACCACGGTCGATTTAGCCTGCATAAAGACCGGACAGGCTGACGATACAATGCGTTTAGTGGGAATTATGTGTTTAGTGTAAGGTTGTGACACATACCTGTGTACTGCAACAGAAACATGTTCCAAAGACGGAGACTGGCAGAAATGTTGCAGTTTTAACGCTGTTGAACGAGCAATGTGAAATAGATCCTTTGAGAAGTATAGCCTATGTTCTTCAGTAAGACGGCAAACTGGGCTGCAGTGTTCCAGGTGAATGAAGGAAAGTCCTCTTTCTTACCACAGAAATATTTCTTAAAGTAACCACCCCATGCCCGAATACATACGCTCACTGAGCAAATTATGGTGTGCCCTGCAGATGCCTCGTGCAGACGAGCAGTGTTTGAAGCGTCTGCAAAGGGCGCGCCTGTGATTTGTTCAGGGATGTGCCCGTCCTCGCCACTGAAGCTGTCAAAGTGCCAGTGTGTCGGGCTCTTCAAAGAGTTGGCGAGGAGAATACTGCATACTGGAGATATTCGACCATTAAATGTATTCGTTTAGGCTATTTTACCTCTGTTTTGTTATCAGATTGCGTTTCAACAGCCTATACCTACAGCCTCCCTTTAAGAAAAAGGGTCTCAATGTGAATTATTGAAATAATTAAGTTAACATTTTTCCTTAATTCAACATTGGTATAAAAGTATGCCCCTTGTTTGTATATATTTACATCCATTATTTCCATAATTATCCATAATGAATTGATCTACGTTTGTGGGGGCTTGCGTGTGAGATAGAACCCTGCTTGTTCTCCTGCTGTGAAACTTACAGTAGGAGGCCAATGTGACATTATAATGTTACTGTAAATATAGCCTACAAATAAAACAAAATAGAAAAGGTGCCACTACCATCATGCCATGTGGGGTGGAATCATTCCTACCAACACACATCATTACCTTCACACTGACTGAATCTTGCATGAATGCATGCCAAATTATGAAGAAAAACTACTTTCTTCAACGCAACTGAGCTAGTTCAGTGTCAAACCTCCACATAACCTCCTCAGGGACCACACTGACGATTTGACATTCCCACTATGTTTTGAGCTCTGAGTGTGTGTGAGGGGGCTGAGGTATGTGTCATGGCTGTAGACAGCTGTGCTGTTTATCCCTGCTCTCGTTAACACTCTTCAGCCTAGTGCAGTAAGTATCTGAAAGAAATTTAGACTTCAACCTTCTTTATGTCCCTCATGTCAGGTATACAGAAAACCTCAGAACGTGAAAGGTTGTATGTCAAAGAGTCTACAACGAAAATAGAATTCTGGGTGAAAAATATAAGACAGAATCTGGCCCCAATTTTATTTTGCCCAACTTTGTCCATTTGCAAACCAATCTCAAAACTGCCTCCAACATACTGATACAATGGGGCATTCATCTTGCTGTAAAAGTATTTAAGAGTTTAAGCAATAGAAAATTTAATGACTTGGTGGGACTATAGAATACTCTCTTTTGCACTTTGAGTGAGTGTTGATTTTTAAAATGAATTTACCAGGCAGCATCTGTGTCTCTTCAGCAAATGTTTTAAAATTGCCTTTCAAGCACCCAGACACTGTTAATATGAAAAAGGTCAGTCAAACTGTCAAGATGCCTGTCAGACTGACACTGACATGCAAACCTGTGGAACATAAAGTGTCTCCCATGCAGAAATGTTCTCAGCATTGATTTTTAAACAACTTCAACGCAGTTAGAGAATTAGATGAGGCATCTGTAGTTGGTGGAGCTGTAATGTTAACTCAGTGTACAGACACATCTCCTGGATTTATAAATCTCATGCTTACAGTTGTTGTTGCTAAAAACATAAATGTATGTAAACATTAATACAAAATACTCAAGGTGTAAGGCATGTGATTAATTTTCCAGTTTAAGTTTCCACCATAATGAAGAATATAGCTGGTTATCAAGTGGAGGACATCTTGTTAAGCTATGTTAAGCAGTCCTATGACCTCTAGTGACATGAAATTACCCAGGACCTCATGGAGACTTAAATGGAGTGGCTCAGTCAGGAGGTTTAAAACAGAAAGGGTTTTATGACAGGTCATACTGAGCAGGTGAGCTTCAAACACATCCTTGCCATGTGGCAGCCTTCATTTTCAATGTTTGTCATAAATGTGTTCATTGACAGCTACTCTGTCCATGTTTGCCCATGCAGGGTTGTAAAGAAAGTAAATGCTGCACTGCCTGAATTCAATTATGTCACTGAAAGGGAAATGAATAAAAGGGAGTCTGGGGTCTTATTTAATTTACATCACCCTTGGGAAAGATGGTTGCCTTTCCCTTCCTTTCAAACAATGGCCTGTCTACTGCTTGCAGGGTCGGCAAGGGCATTTATATCAGACCCTAATTTGACTCTATGCCTTAACAAATGAAAGAAACCTTCATGGGTTTTTAAAGTAAGCACTGTAAATTAACATCCCTTTTTAGACAAACAAACTGTGTGGCTTGGAAGTGGATAGTAATAAGTCACATTTTATACTTTCATTACTTTAAAAATGGGAACGGAAAAATAATCTGTGCTGTTGCAGGAAAGTTCACCCAGGTGCCAACTCTTCAATTTCTGAGTTATGGTTGTACGAACATTATGTTAATACAAACACATGGTGGCTCTGGAGTTTAGTGTATTCCAGCTCAACATCTTAGAGACAAAATATAACTGTTTGGCAGAGTTGACAGTTTCCGACTCAAATCAAACACATATTAAGAGAGTCCTCATCCTATATCCAACCAACACTAACCCGAACCAAATATGGTCTTCAATCATGCCACAGTTGTCGTCTTCAGATATTACCGGTTTTATTGTGCTTTTTTAACATGCCTCACTGCATATGTCTGGATTAACAGAAGAGCTTGTTTCTCTTGTTTGTCAAATCCTTCTGTGCCTATCTTGTGGACTCACAGATTATTCATACAATCGCAGAGCCTTCATAGGGGAATCCAGAGCTGTCTTACTAAAATGAATACTCTAAATCTAAGACTGTGCCAGGACCCATCAGGGCAACAACTCGTCCACTGATTTCCATGTACCCTGTTGCACAGACTGAGTTCTACCCAAAGAATGTGCACAGTAGGAGAGAGGGGATGGTAAAAAAATAAATAAGCAGAACGATACTGTGATGTTCAAGAAACCTCTGCTAAAATCATCCCGTTTCCCATTGGCGCGAGGAGAGCCTGAGCCTAGGCAATGGCAACATGCCATAAATTGGATTCAATCCAAACACAGGCTAGCCAATCTCAAGAGGGAGCAACCCTTTCCCCCTTCCAGCATGAATATTGATGGAAGCCAGTTTCATATGGAGAGCGAAATACCTCTAAACCCCTCTCTACAGCTGAAGCCCTGTCAACAGCAGGGGCTCCCCATCATCAGTCACAGCCTGCAGGTCACTGGGCTCAAATTCACCATCCACATACACCATTATCCAAAAGATGAAGGACAGGGATGCCTAGTTGCCGCCACACAGCTGATGCCATTTGAAATAACTTAAGTACTCCATTAAAACACAAGTGGCCCATCAGGGCAAGTGGGCACTCTAATGCATTTTGGCAGCTGAAATGTGCAGTGAGTTTGCAATGATATCCAGAAACCATGTGTCCAGACAAGCATCTACTCTACAGTAAGATTCCTGGAAGCCGAGTTTCACAGACTTATATTTTTGTTTTTCTGAATTGACTTGAGAAAAACAATGTGTCCATGACCAGTACCACACCACTGAAGGGCTCTCGGGTTCCAGGTCCTGAGGCTTCAACGACATGCAGCCAACCAAGCCATGATAATTAGACCTATCAGCTCTGCTCACACCTGAGCCTGCTCATTTCACTGTTGTTCAGAAAAGCGCACTCCAATTTCATTACCATCAACTCTCTCATTTCAGAGCATTCCGATGCCAGTCACAACTTGAAAAGAAACTATTGAGCCTGTGCCCTGACCTCTACACCCACACGCTCACCAATTAAGAGGATGTGGTTCGTCAGCTGAGATCCTCACACCTTCACTTTCCCTCCGATAATCATGCCTCTGGCATCCGAGGCCACAGAGAGGACATGGACCTCAGTCGGGATCCAATTAGTCACGGGAGATGTGTGACGTCTTCATAATGTCAGAAACAGACTCAAGTTGACAGTGGAGGATTGGCACGAAAATAAAAGCCAAAGACAAGAAGTCTGCTTTTTGTGGAAGACACCAGAACACATTCATTATCACTTGGCCAACCTGTAAAGCACAATTGGTGAGAAAGGGGTAATACTCTAGGAAAGAACACTCATCCTCTAAATCTCAGCAAGGAAGGAGCCTCTTTCATTTTCTCGCTCCTGAGCTCCCCCTCTGTTTCCAATACCACTCCATTTTCAATTCCTCCTGTAATCTTTTCCAGGCTTTTTCCTGTCTCTCCTCCTGCACACAATTGTCTGGAAACCTCTACAGTAAAAGTGCAAGATTGTTCTATTGTTTGTCAGCGGTTTCCACATTCATAAAATGTTGGAAATTGCATTTCCATTCAGCTTTGTAAAGCCGAAGTGTAAATAAGGATATAGACCTTTGGCATACACACAGCTACTTTTGCTAATCCAATTATCCTTTGTTGACTGTTGACACTAAGACAAAATAACATATTTAGCATATTTGCATATCTACCGTTTACAAGGAAAATAAGCCATATCTCTCCTGTGAGGTTTGAGTCACAGTGGAGAGGTATGCATGTTACAGCTCTGTCTGAATCAGGCCTGTGAGCCTGGATGAGCTGAACGCTGCTCGGATCAGGAGCCCTGACGGACAGAAACAAACACAGAGAGAACAGCAGGTTCCGACGCCTGCGTGAAATCAAACGAAACGAAACATGGAAAACAGCGGTGATCAAATGAAAGCAGTGAAGATGAAAGCCTGCGAGATCGTGCTGCATCTGTGTGTGAAGGAGACGGTGGAGGGCAGCTCCAGGGGCTTGGGCAGAGAAGAGGAGGCTCTTCTGGATGGAAGGAAACACCCCCTCTAGGGGACAGCGACAGTCTTATCAGGTGTGAAGCAGAATGTTGCCAGTAAATCCTCTTTGTGCTGTGAAATCTGGACACTCCACCTGTCGTGAGAGGACCCCTCAAGGGTTGTGGTGGTCACACATACACACACACACACGCATGCACGCACGCACACACACACGCACACACACCTGTGGTTCAGACCTGTAGTCTGTTACCATTGAGGAATTTTGGTACCGCTTTACTGGATCTCTGCTCCTGCTACTTCTTAGTAAGTCTCCTGTATGATGACGTCAGAAAAAAACAATAACTTGATGAGATTGTGTCCATTATATTTCAAACGATGAGTGTTAAGAGAGCATCCATTCTAAATCTGGGAACCCAGCTCATCAGCTCCATGGCTCATTCAAGGACGCCAAGAGGACTGGGTTAGAAGGGCCACAATAATGGTGTTTTGTGTTGAATGAAGAAAGCAGATGACTGAAACTGAATGTAATTCAGCTGTTGCTCTGAGACGCACAGCCCTCCTGCTTTGTGGAGCAGCAGCTCATCTGAGCCAGGGAGAGATGGGAGGCTCAGGGGGGTCCTATTGACTGTGTCATTAGCACTCAAACCTGGGGAATAACATGAAGAAACACAAAGCTACAAGAGGCTGTGCACCGGGAACAGGCTACTGTAGTGTATTACATTAGACAGAAAGGCCTTGAGGGGCTCGTGATGACCAGAGTAATTGGCTTTCGCACTGAGGCCGCTGAAAAGGTCAGATCAGCTCATTTGTGTCTTCATGTCAACCCCAGAAATCCAAAAGGTATCTTGGAAACTAACTGCCTTCTTCATCAACATAACACAGCACTTGGCCTGACAGCAGGAATATCATCAGAGTCATACAGTCTTTGTTTTAGACAAAAAAATGCCCCCTGGTATTTAAGATGTTTTAGTCTAGACCAGGGATATCAGACCCAACTCCAGACTTTAGAATGTGATAATCAAATACCTTGATATAGTGCTTTTCAGTTCACACAGTATTAAAAAAATGGCACTTCATGTCACAGGTAAAAATGACTTTCCAGCATGTCTAGTACACCAATCTGCATTATCTCATGAAGTGACATTAAAGAGCTTGAATAAAAGGTTATTATTCACAGGGCTGTCGCCTTGTATTCACTGGAAGAAGGGGCACTGGAGAATTGTATTTGATGAATGTAACAGGATGCTTACGAGAGACGGACAGAAGATTGGACTAGAAGACCATCAATTTCTTCAAATGATAGAGGACACATTATTGTGAACTGTCTCTCAGCAAGATGACACTTTTCAAAGCTTAGTTTCCAGGTAACCTGTGAGAAATCAATGAAAACATTGTCATCTCATATCAACAAAGATGTGTTGAAATCAAACTGTTTGTTCTGATATTTGGTGCAACTCAGGGCCTCAACTATTATTTAATTTCACACATCAATGACCTTCCAAGGTCTGCTAACTCAAGACAAAACAACAACAGCAAACGTTTTTATAGGACCTCCTGGTCACTAAACTGAGCATTATTTTCAATTGTTTGACTTAATAAATGTTGAGGTCATGGATGAATTACAGCACTGCCCTTCACACTGTACACTAAGTGGGCCCCAACACCAAGCATTTTAACAGGACTCATAGCCTGTGTTGGCTGGCTGTAAATATAGTTTGCAGGGAACAGATGACAAAAAAGAATAGGATGGAGTGGTTTACTAAAGAGGCAGATGCAAACCTTGAAGCTTGAACAGGTAGACATGCTAGAGTTGAGTGCTGGTTGCCAGATATCTCAGCGATGAATCAGCAAACTCTTAAGATGAAGGGTGAGAGGGGGGGCAAAAGCTGTGGTAATACAACCCAATTTTTCAATTTACTCTTCAGGCTAAGCCAAGATGGGAAAACCAATGACTACAGCAGCCTGTGTTCCGTTTGGCATTCACATAACACTCCCGAGGAGAACAAGGTTACTGCAAAACACACTCTGCCCACCATCACACCTGCTCACATTCTCATGCTAGTACATACTAGGGTGGAATTCTCCTAAAGTAGTCTTGATCCTACATTAGAAACATCTTTAGAAAATGTATGTTCTTTACATTGATCTGGCATATTGTGGAAAGTAATTCAGTAAACATGCTGAATGAAACACCCCACACAACAACATCAACTTGCATTTGTTGATGTGCAAAACACACCCACCAATTTTATTACACATTCATTCTTACTGACATTTTATATATTTTCCCTCCTGTAGCCTATGTCTCTCCAACGATTAAAAGCCTGCTAACACTGCCTTTCCTGAAGTAGCAAGTAACTAATGATTACAAATGACAAGCTCCAGAAAAGCTACACCAGGTTTCTGTATCATATTTCACTGGGTATGTAGCCAGCAACAAGGATACACGTGAGCCCGGGCCCCATATAGGTGAGCATAGCACTATTCAACTACTGTACATACTGTACATGTCTTGATAACAGCGTAAATGTCATAAAAATCTATAAAATATGCACGCATCCGAAGTCTTCGGAGAAGAAAGGGTTTGAAAATCACAGCTTGATATGATTGTCCTGAAGATGTGAAAAGACTAGAAATAAGTGTGGGATTGAAAGTGCTGAAAAAACGCTGAAATACGAAGTACGTACACATGTATTCATCACCACAACAACAGTCCAATCACACTCAAGGTTTTACATTCTCATTCCGAAGCCTTTCTTTTCTTTACATATACTTTCACGTAAAAGTTTAGTCCATCAGTCATCTAGATGAATAGTGACTGAAAGTACAGAGGCCAGAACCCGGTCTCTGTCAGAGACCAGAGGACCTCCTCGGTGAACAGTCTTATCAGAGAGAGTCAACAGGCCCACATTGTGATGGAGGAGACAGATTACACCCCAGCTCATCTCACTCCATCCATCTGTCCCCGTCGGCACCACAGGGAAACTGCAGTACGAGCCGCCAGAGAGAAACACCGGCGTAGTTCCAGCGCCAGTGTGTTACCAAGCACCGAATTAATCATACAAACTTTAACAGAGCTGATCTGTACTTCACAAGCAGCTCTCCTCCCCTTCCTGTGCTGTGTCTCTGCCTCAGCCCGCCAGGTTATCTGTGTGATGAAGTACCTCATCTCCTACACAGGGGCAACAATATGAAGCAAGATTTCCCCACTATTGAGTACAGAGGAAGTTAGGATAAAGTAGGGAGGAACATGTGGGAACGTTCAGTTGAGTGCTGTTTCCTCTATGGAGATCCACTCCCGCCAAGCTGGTCATTAGACAAAGTAGGCCCTGTCTTGTATTCTGCTGTATATTATACTGTGTGTTGATTATATTTATACAGTCTATTGAGACACAGATAGGAGCCATTGTTAATTGCATCCCTGAAAAAGAGCAGTCAGGAGAAGGTATTTGATCAAATTGCTTAATATTCCACTCCATTCCTGAGATGTGATTTTACTGGGCAGCGGGTTTGTGGCACAGATTTGTTAATCTAATGAGTCCCTCCAGACACATTTAAGACATGTCAGTCTCTCTCAGGCTTCCACAAAGGCAGCAGATACAACAGTACTGACTGCCAATGACAGACGTGTTTGAAATCTGGCACCATGTTGCAAGCGAGCTAGATTCCTAGACATAATAAATGTCTCCCATCAAAATAGAATACAAATGATTGAATGATTGTTGTTTCGGGAGAGGAAATAGAATTCAGTTTAAACTTAAGTTTCAGAGGTTGGAAATGGTATCTAAATTCCTGTATTTGCCAAGTTGGGTACAACACAAAATTTAAGGTCTAAAGATAGCTCCAGTTGAGTGGCTTTCATGGTTACTTGTAAACACTGCTGTGTATTTCTGAGCAAACATTTCAGTGAACAGGCAGTTTCGGTCCTGGTTACAGCCTTGTAGTGGGGGAAGCTTCAGCTCTCACAGAACAGCAGCTCCTAGAAGGAGCAGCTCCAAGTGAAGGTGGGCCTGTGAGAGTGCTTCCTCTCTTGTTATTTACGAGTGGGCCTGGAGCCAGTAGGCCTTGTTTAACAGCCTTCAGCCACGTGTTCTCCTTGCATCCACCGCAAATCAGCACACTGGATGGGAAACCATTCCCAGCCCTCCCTCCCTCCATCTCTCTCTCTTTCTCTCACACACACAGAGCACCAACCCAGGAGCAGATTTGGCAGGTGAGGATCCTGGCAGTGCTTGGGGATGTTGAATTTAACACACAAAAAGAGAGAGATAAATAAACATTATGAAACCAGATGGAGAAGAAAGGCAACCTGTGAGATGGTAAAATAGCCCTGTGTGGAATTCTTTCCCTCAACAAATCACCCAAAACATCTGCCATTAATTTACAGTATTAATTAGCCATAGAAAAGATGACATTGAATAAGGATACATCCTCGAAAGCACAATTAATAGCTACCGGGTGTTTAAAACAGTTAAATTGATTTATTATTAGAGCCCTGAGAGAAAATGTAACTTACTGAAACCGTTTTTAAAAGAAAAAAGCACTTATATTTCTTTTCTGGTTTTGTCCCCAGAAACAGAAGTTGCTTGCCTGTGAAGTGGTAGATCAACTCCCCTCGTCCTGTCACTTATTTTTACATCAGGATGACAGGTTCTCAGTGTGCAGTAGGACATGGATGAGTACGGAGGAAGGAGATGGATGAACATACTGTAGGTGTCACCATAGATAAAGAGGCTGAGCCTTCTGACTCTCTCAACTATCAACCTAAACATAAAAATGTAAACTGTATGAACTGTTTGGGAGGTAGAAAAAAACCTGCTGAAATGATCAAACTTGAACTGAAAGGTAATAAGGGTAGAAAACAATGTCAAAGTGAATTAGACACACCACCAAGGTAAAACACTTCAGCAAAGACAAACATGTCGTTATGCATGGCTATGGGCATAAGCCAGTGACCCAGTATTCTCCAGGTTAATGATTTCATCCAGATATAAGTCCTGGGGAATGGACATTCTGAATTCCCTCTCTGCCTGCACCCTGGGTGTCCTCTCCACACTGGGGCCTGAAAGCTGCCTTTGATTTGGGAGCTGATGAGCCTGTTCTGGAGTTCATTGTCAGCCTCAGCTCTGATCTTAATGGTTAATTACCTTGTTTCAATATGCACTGAGGCCTGCTCTCTCTATCTCTCTAAGGAGAGGGGTACATCCTTACTGAAATCCATCATAGAGCGCTGGAATCTCACTGTGGTGGTGTGTGAGATAAAGGACTCACCACTTGTATGAGCAGCAGCCTGTAAGTGATACAATCCAGAAAAACATGGCGTCTTGAGAACGTTTAATTCAACTTAAGCCTTTTACCACCCACTTACGCTGGAAATTAATGAAAGTCTCTGAAGGGTTCCATCCCTATTTAATCTGTGAACTCTGAGATGATCCGGCAGCCCAGTTCACTGAGACAGAGCAGTTGTGAAGATGACCCATAGCCATTCATTTGTTAATGCTTGAATTGTTTCACAATTTTCTCAACATTGGTGATGTGAATGTGAGACTAGATCTGTTCTTTTTTTTAACCCAAACTTGTATCCTCTCCCCACTTATCCTGTAACAGTCCTTCCCCTCTTCACAGAGCCCAGTAGAAGCTTTAAGCAAAGCATAAATAATTCATTGTTCGAAGCGGACACAATGAATACCAATTCCCCCATATTGCCAAGCTCTATCATCAAGGCTGATTGCAGAACCTGAGGTCATTAACTTCATCTGTGGCAATGTGCTTGAAATTCCAAACGGCCAGTTCAGACTGCTGACACCAAGGTTAGCCAGCGAGCTGTTAAAGGCTCTCTCTGCCTGTCTGCTGGCCGGCCCATCAGAGGGAGCAGCAAAGAGAGAGGGAGGAAATTACATTCTGAGGTTCAAATTGTTTTCACATTAGACTTGCTCACTTCCCACCACCGCTAGAGTAGGGTGACTGTGCATTAAAGATGAGTGGGCCCTGAGTTATGCATTGAGAAAAAAGAACAACATGTTTTGGGTCAACAATTTATTCCCCATACACTGTTTCATAATGTACATTTTAAATTATCTTCATTCATTTGGATTTTCTCCATTTATGATACGCACAGGTCCTTTCAAAGTTACTATGTTTGAAACAACCACACCACTAACATAGCTTGACTGGCTTTACTTTCAACTGACTATTGGAGAAGAGATGTCCAGGCAGAGATGACAACCAATAAAAACCATGCTTCTAAAACAACAATATGTAGGACATATTTTAATAGCTTGAGTTTTAAACACTGTAGGAGATTCTCTGCCTCTGTCATCCTCTGTACTCAATGGCTGATATATAGCGTGGCAGCTGGGTTTCTAAGTGCAATATGACTTTCTGGCTCAAACAAACACACACGCACACACACACACACACACACATACCATCAGCCGTAGCAGCAACAGGTGCCCTAACATTGAGACAGCTCAGGTTTAATCACAGGGTCAAAAGGACAGAAGGATATTTTACGACAAGCTAAAAACAAAACACTCCATTGCAATACTATCTAGGCCTACAGCCCTACATCCCCATGAGTACATTGTCTAGGTTGTTTAGGTCCAGCAATCCATAGCCACCATGGCCATCCCTGATATCTCATCTAGAGAGAGGCTTCTTCGTCAGACGAACCCATGATGAGAGCAGTTCCATCACCCTGTCCCAGGTCTCCTCACACATTGGTCATGGCACGAGGCAGACTGCTCCTCTCTGTCCGGCCGGTTGACTGATGGATTTCTGTCCTCTGCATTGGCCCAAGTTATTAAGAGGTCTGCTGGAGCGGAATGGCTTTACTGTTCCTGGGGAGATGCAATTGGCGCAGCAATTCCTGGCTCCTATTGTCTCAGAACACTGTGACCAAGTTCATTCCTTGCCAGACAAGTACAGACCCATTGCTAACACACACAATAAATGACAGACAGCATTTAATACAGTTGCAATGTGAAGCTACACATGTGGACCACTTATTAATCCTATTTTATTAGCTCTAATGTATGTCAAAGGAGTTGACTCAACCCAAACAAATGACAGAATAGTGACGATAACTGTAGCTAACCAGCACATCTGATATCTTTGAGTTTTTGTCCACTGCTCATGCTCTTCCACTTTGATGATAAACTGAAAATGTTCCACTTTCACAGTGTTAAGATGCTGCGTGTAATAATGTACAACTAGATAACTAAGCGCATCTGTATCCTGATTCATGTTTGTGTGATTTAGCATGATAGTGATTCTGGGGTTTCACGGAGTACAATTCATTTTTTCAAGCTCTAAACAGCTGAAAAATGTTTCCTTCTTATATCTCAGCATTATGATAAATCATTTATTGCTATTCATAGAGACATGCTGGGTAGTTTTTTCTTCTTATCTGTGGTTTAAGTCTGTCAGTCATGGTTGGGAATGCGCAAAAGTGATTTCCAGACAGTCCAGAAGTGAATGACTGAGGCCTAGTCCCTTCAGCCTTGAAGAAGCCACAGGGGAGCATTGCCAGCACAGCAGGGAGAAGAAAAGGCCAGAACCAGACCAGAACCAGGAACACCAATTACTGGCTTTACGTTGCATAACAACTAAATAATCAGGTGATACAGCTTTGTGACCAGGTGTTTTGCCAACATGTTGCAGTGGTGCTGTATAAGGTCTTTAGTAATGCTTAAAAAAAGTTATCATTATAATGCAGTTAGCATGTACTTTAATGGGTTTACATTTCTCTATATCTCCACTGTATCTATTTTCAAACTCAGTTGGGATACAGGGTTTAAAACGAATTAATGGTTTGTACGTGAGAATTGTAACTGAGTCATGTGCTACATCCCTGTTTTATCCATTGTAGAGTGAGGCCTGTTAGAGAGGGTCTGTCTGGGGTCTTATCTTGCTGTGGTGTCTGTCAGGCTCTGTGCTCCATGTCTCTATTGGCCAGTGGATGGAGGGAAGGCCTGCGTCCCCAGATAAACAGTCCCTCTATTCTTACAGCAGCAGACAGAGAAGGCCTCCTGTTTGCTCACAGTGATGTACACACTGCCCTGCTCCCACAGACTCCAGCTACAGCATCTGGCTCTGGTGACGAGCTGGCTCCCCTAACTGGAACACGACATTGAGAAGGGAGGTGGAAGAAGAGGGTGAGGCTCAGAAAGGTAGCAGCCATGGTTGGGTTGAGAGACTGGGGAAGAGTTATGAAAGGTTGAAAGGAAAGGTTGGAAAGCAAGGTAAGCAGTGATGGGGGACAGAGCTGCTGATGTGGCCCCTGACTGATGACCGAGCTGTTTACTCCTGGAAATGTCACCATTCCAGAACTCAGGGGAAAGTCTCTGTCATGCTGAATGTTTATCTACTATATTGCATTCAGGCAGTGGGAGACTGGAGTACCTATCAAGTTTTTTCATGACTCTTTAAAATAAAGTCTCTTTAGCACTGGCATGTTATTTTTATTGACTGTTGGACAATACTTTGCACAAACCTTTAAGACTGAGCAATTATCCCTTGGCTACAGTATATCACATTGACAAAGCTTCAAATAAACTAATTTGAGGAGGTAGATGAGTGATAGTGATGGACAGTAAGAGATACTGTGAGAACTTCATTCAGAATATATTTTCTTTGGCTGCCTATGAAAAGCAGGTCAACTTTATTCTCATTTGGCAGACAAGATTACAGATACAGATACATTGTCGTTTGCATCCACTGTGATTTGACTTGTTTACATCTAGTGTAAGCCAGTTGACTCTCCAGGGTCAGTTTGGGAAACCTCACTCGGGCATAACTAGGAGGTGTGAGGAGACACACACACACACACCCCTCGGTGCACGGCCAGGGGCAAAGGGACGCTGAGCAGGCAGATCAGACCACCTGCCCCTTAGTTCCTGCCAGCCTATTAATACACACAATAATTTACTACTCTCCAGTCAGACCAAACCAGCCAATAACCAGACACCCAAAGGTGGGCAGCTCCCCTCCTGAAGGAAGGATTGAGCTAACAGATACTCTGATAACATTCCCTCTGCTTTACTCCCAGCATATCCCAGAGGACTGAACAAATCACAGGGTCCTGGCCCTCTCCCTAATAGCACTGCTGAGCCAAGCTTCCAGAGGTTCTGCTGCCTAAATAGCTTAACATGGCTGCTGAGATTGAACCAAAGTGTACAACTCCCTTAAGAAACGAAATCAAGATTTAAACATAAAAATACTGAAATTGTGAGCTGAAAACTTTTGGGGGGCTTTCATAAAGTGTCAAGACAAAGAATTCTACAACTTTCTGTTTATATTTGTATAACTTTAAGGGGATATTGTCATTGAGATTTGACATGCATAGTAGGAATATTCTCTGTCATTCTTTCATCCCGGCCTATGGAGATATTTGACCGATTCTAACCAAACCTTAGTTTTGACATTTCCTGTCATGCTGTCAGAGATTATGTCAGATATCTGGATGTGGATAGGCAAACATCCAGTCATTTGACTCCATACACAAGAAGAAAACTTTAACTCACAAAATAGCCGGTTGAGATAGACAAAATATTTCACTTAACATTGTTCAGCTTCTGTCTAAATGTGTGAATGATTAGAAACTTGCTTCATGCTCTTTGACCTCCACTCCACCACTGTCAAATAGGTTGTGGATGTTGTCATGGCGTCAATAGTTGTGCAACATGCAGCCCCTGAAGACGAAAAGCTAAGTAAATTGGCTGCATCTCTCATCCGGGAGAAAGGGCAGATACTTAAAATGTCCCAATTTCATGGACATCCTATTCGTCAATTTCCCTTGGAAAACACAAAATGTCTGTAGAGAAATGGAGCTAAATACATTGTAATGAGTTATTGAGTGGAGCAATAGAGGCGACAACAGTAAACAGTGCTGCAATGTCAGTTCTGCAGCATGAGAGATTCTCAAGGTGACAGGCTACACTATTTGGTTTCTGTCACCTCCCTGTATAGCTCTGTCACTTGTAAGAGCATCAGGCTGTCTGCTCAGTTCACTTATCCTCATCATTCTGCAGGAGATATAATCCAAAGTGACACAGCAGAGATCTGCATCGGGAACACACTTCCCTTTGGCCATCATGATTAAATCACTTTGCTCAATGACCAGAACATGTATTTCACAGAGGGATTCAGAGAGCAAGAAAGAGAGAGAAAGAAGGAAACAGCCATGGCAGGGTGAGCGGAATAGAATCACAAACTTTCATAGCAAGTCATTTTAGAACAGTGGTTTAGGCAAACCGTAGTCACATACAGTATATGATATAGCAATGAGACATGCAGCATTTGTTGATATAAACAAATCTATTTAGCATGCATAGACAGCAAGTCCTGGGTAAGTAGCAGTACAAGGGCTTTATTTGCTATACTGTGGGTATGCATAGTACCATATGTGCGTGAGTGAGTGTGTGTGTGCATGCAGGTGCGCAAGGAAGGGTGGGGGCGGGGGGGGGGGGGAAGGGGGGGTGGTGTTGATCTGATGGAATGTAAACGTCATGGCTAGAGGCTGGCAACCCTGGGAAATCCTGTGAGGGTGTCTGGGTCTCCTGCAGAGCGGGATACATTTACAGCATAGCACAGAGCACGGCTCCGGCTCATCTCAGTAAACAAACCCACTCACCCTGAGAGTGACATGTTTATTTGGTCAGGTAGAGGGATGGCAGAGGAAAACGCAATCAGAAGAACTCTAATTGAAATAGACACTGAGATCTGACTGGGGGAGAAGGAGGGGCAGGAGGGGGTTAAACCATTACTGCCTCAAGACAACAAACTACCTGATCCCCTACTTCCAGTCCTAAGAAATACCACTCTTTCAGCTCTAAGTTATACCATACCATAGTTAAAAGCTTCAGACTTGAAAGACAAGGTTCTCACCATCAATTCAGTATAATTACTATAAATACTGAGGTCCATGGGGATACTGTAATATCCTATCTACTGCAGAGAGTAGCAAGTCTGTTTAAATATCATCTGGCTGTTTTCAGTGTGAAAACCCAGCCAGAGGTTGATGAATATTTCACAACAGTCTATGTCTGCTCTGATGGTTTGGGGTCTCATAGGGAGTCTGTGAGAGAGCACCCCAGAGACCCCACATCAGACGGCTGAGAGGGACAAAGATTCTCTAGGAACGGCTACAGCTCTGAGGTAGAACTTCTGACTGCATATCAAGAGGTCTCAGGTTCAGATCCCCCTCGTATGTTGTTTTGGAAGAGTCTGCGGAATGAGTACACTATGCTGGATTTAGCCTTCAGGAGGCAGAAGGACACTGAGGTCCATCTGGATATGTTCTCCTTTTACTGACAGTTTAGTAGCATCTTTACTGTTTTCAGGGACTCCAAATCCATTCTTTATGCATTCATTACAGTCTCAATTAATGTAGCATGTCAGGTGGTCATGTGTAATAGAAAATGCACTGACAGTTGTTGATGACATAAATATGTTGACCTCTTAACGATCCTGTCAAATTAAAAGGTTCATAGATTTGTGCATGAGGTAAGCAATTAGCCAACATATTTACATTCTAATGCATTGTATAAAACCACATGAACAGGCATTGTGTCAAGCTCTGCAGGTGTTGTTTACTTAGTTGTGTAACAATCTATAGCAATAAACCAGGTTTTAAAGGTTGACTTAATCTCTCAGATATTTCAGTCCTAATCCTATTTCCCCGCTTTGCTATTTTATGAAAGGACATTTTATTGAGGTTCTGAAAGTGCCTGAAGAACATTAATGCAGCTCTTCATACAGGTTAGCCAAAAACACATTCCACCGTACATATTGATTGGATCTGCTCTGTATCAACTGTCCTGTGGTGTCAATGTGAAAAGCCAAATGAACCAAGGGTCCTCTTCTTAGAAGCTCTACCGTAAAAGAGGCTTATCCTTAGTTTACCCCATTATCCTCTTTCTAAAACATACAGTACTATACTGGCTGTGTCAGGCTGCACCAATTCAGCAGCACAAACTGACCCGACTATCTTTTTCATTTTAACAGGTCACTCTACACCAGTAAACTGCCTGGAGCCAAGTTATATGTGAAGGTTTTCTGAATTAAAACCTCCATGTTGTAAAGCGCCAGCATGACTCCCACTCACTGGACAGACAGAGAGAGTGGGGGGAAGAAAGAGACAGAGAAAACGTGTGAACATACGTTCTCACAGAAATAGCTCTGATAACAGCAGGGTTGTTACAGTAGGGTTAGACAGTTATACCAGCTCGAATACTCACCAATATTTGGACTCCTTTAAGCAAGCACACAAAGTTTGTTCAATAAAACTGCAGATGAAAAGGGATTATTTACAGTACCATACTAGTGGAAAATGTATGCTTTGATTGTTCCATGATCTACCTTGAGAATACTGAAATCCCCCAAAGACCATACATGATGGCTATTGCACACAGTGAGTGGTGCTTATTTGACATATGTTTTGTGACAGGGAAAGTCATCATGGTGGAGGAAGCTTGCCTCTTATGATATATACAAATGACATTCAGCAAGTAGGACATCTTATTCCCAAGATTCTTCTTTCTTGTTCTTTTACAGTCAACATATGGGTCATGTTATTTAAACAATTACCTTTCAGAGAAGGTAATCAGACAAAGCAAACTGTTTTTCCAATGACATACTGTTGGTGTACCACATGCAGTTTTACATTTACATTTAATCTGAATGCGTGGTTCAGCGACACGCGGCATTCCAGTGTCAAGAAAGAAAGAAAAGAGATAGATCTTTTACACTAACCCTAGCCCTAACCCTAGCTCCAACAATTACCCTTACTCTTGATTTTAATCACTCAGAATTAAAACCTAACCCCTGACCTATTTTATACACATTCTAATTCATTTTAAGCATGCAAGACATTGCTTCCATTGAGAAACGCAGTCGAGAAACACATTATTACAGTGGTGCCAAGTGTGCAATGGTAATGCCATGGAATGATAATTGTATCCTGAAAGGATGAAAACCATACATAATAAATGAGAGTACGGTGGGCAACAAATATAGCTGCATTGATTAACACATGGTGCTATCACATTTACAATGTAGCCGTACTACAGTGAAACAACCCAGCAGGAATCATGGGTAGTGTAGTGCCGTCCAGCAGTGTGTTACCTCCATTAGAGATGTCACTGTGGTGATAACACAGAGCCATGCACGGCAGCTCCCTGCTAACCTGCTGCACTTCCTGTCTGCTGTTTACAACAGTGAGACTTCTCTGTCTCTCTCACCTCTCACTTTGCACATGAGAACATCTGGACAGGGAGGGAACTGTGCAGGGGCTGAAATCAATGATTACAGTACGTTCAAAGTTCTAACACAAAGCAATGTATTGCTTACTGTTACAAGGGGGCTTTCTCAGCAGAGTTAACAAACCTCATTGTGTTAACTTCATGGATCAATCAATGGCAACAGAAAAGGATATACATGATGCTTTTGTTCCTCCGTTCGTCTCACACGTAGGCAACATTTGAATTTAACTGGTCTTATTGCATTTGTGTGTGGGGGTGTGTATGTACAGAGCACTGTAATCATGGTAAGGAAGACTCAAGCATGTGTACGAAGAGTTAAATGTTATTTGAATGGCAGTACCTACATAGCTTTTTTTAACAAGCACTGCAACAATAAAACCTGTCAAACAAACAGGAAACATGTTGATTTATGGAGACTTTTATATGACTGTTTGGACTATACGACATTTAGCCAGAAGAGCTTATATGTGAGCCATATTTCTGCAGTGACCTTGACTTTTTCTGTGACTATGGCCTGATATTCTTGTACTTACTCTTTCTAATAAAGGGTGATAAAGGGAAACTTTATGTTTACATTTTATTATAAATATTTAATGAATACTGTTTCAATTAAAGTTGAAATATTTTGACCAACAGCCTTTCCACATCAAATATGTATGACAGGGGAAAAGGAAGAATTTTTGTAGTTGATATTAAATAACCAAATTAAATTGGGTTTTGTGAAAATTACATTTCCACAAACACTAAATGTAATGAATATATTACTGTTTTTTTTCGATATGTTGTTCAATCAGAAAACAGAGTTTAAATTACTTGTTTATTGATGTGATCCTTAAATAATGAATTCAGTGCTGACAGACATACCTTTGAAAGACTGGACAGAAACAATTACTGTAATCTAAGATAAATTATATACAAACTTGTTGATCTTTGGTCTTCTGGCATTTCTAAGATTTCTTAAGGAGACTAGAATACTGCAATGCCTCGAAAGACAAGCCAAGGTCTGGCAGGAAAGGAGGCGTACAGCAGTGTGGGAGGAAACTGTTTGACATGCAAGCGGCACCAGTTTTCAGCCATAGCCAATTAGAGAAGATAGTGCTGCTTCCTTCAGCTGAATCTGGGGGGAGCCTCATCCAATATCACTAACCTTTGAGGTGGCAACACCTGGGCCACTGCGGCAGCGTATTAGAGATGATATCCTGCAAGCCAGAGATTAGCTTTTAGCATGGCAACCCCCAATAGAGGATATTGTTGCTACGCTAATCCTGCAACAAACATCAAAGACAGTGCAGCACTTGGAAAGAGCAGAAGAGATCAGGGTAGACAGACAGAGAGCCATAGCTGTTGGGACTGTATCAACCTAAAAATACTTTCTCCTTTAGGTTGCTATCCTGGGTTGGGACATAGAATTAGACGACATAGAATTTCTTCTTCATATATGTTTGCCAGGTTGGAAAACCAATCACTGACTGACACTCATTTCTGTGATTAGTATTCAGATCTCATTCGTTTCTGAATGGACATTTAATTTTCCAGAGATTGTAGTAAAGCCCAAAAGAAGGTCTGCATTTACCTTTATGTGGAGCTATTGGACAACACAAGAGCCACTTCTCTCCAAGGACCCAGCCTTCCTCCCATGTGCTTAGTAATTAGAACCAAAGGGTAGAATGTAACACATGCTTCAAGGTCCACTAGAATATGCAAAGCTATTTATTGTTGTGAAGGAGAGGCAGTACAGTGAATTGCAAATCACTGTGTCCAGTGGGAGACTTGTTTTAGACGATTAAATAGTGGGTGCTACTCATTAAAAAAATTCCTGTTAGTTAGCAAATCACATTGGCAACATCTCCAAGGGGGCAGCATGGAGGGATTTGTTTGGATAATCCCACAAAATGCAAATTAAGGTTTATTCTTATAAAGGGGCGTCTTTTTTTTTGCATTGGCCTAAACACTGGAGAGTGTTGAGAGGTGAGCAGCAGCCATGGACAGCCTTGTCCATCTCCAGATTATTTGCAGGTTCCATGTTAAAGCGTGGCAGCCCCCTGCAGGGTAGAGAGAGGGGCTCTGCTAGACTAGAGGCCCAGACTGTCACCTCTGGCCCCTAATCCCAGCAGACCAGCACCCCTGACAACATGGTCAACGCCCTCTCACTGTAGCAAGGAAATTAGAGGTAACGAGAATCGATGGCGGTGTTAAAAGTATTGGCGTTGTTGCCCAGAAGGTTCTTCCCTGAGCTCTCTTTATTAGACTCAACAGAGCGCTGGTCTCTGGTCAGCCAGCTCCAAATGGAGACCATTGATCAGCAGGTCAGACAAGTTGGCCTGAGTTCCTTAATTACTTGTGTCACTCCTCATTCTCACCTCAACAGCTGTCAATTATCTCCCAGGTAAGCCACGGCCAGCAGCAGCAGCTCTCATCCCAGCTCAAAGCCAAGCTGAGCCTGAGGCATGACCAGAATAGAGGAGAACCACAGTGAACAGACAAATACTGATGCTGTTCCCAAAAGTAGAAGGATTTTTGGTGAGCAGTCTAATCTATCAATTACAGTGGAATTGGAGGATGTTCTCAGCGGTGTGCTGGCAGAAGCACCAGTAAAGTCAGCGTCCCAGATTCTCGGGGCTGCAGAAAGCCCTGCTTGTCGTGAGGGATTGCCACCCTGACCTTTCTGTATCCTATTCCCTCCTGTGCTCCTGTCTCATTGGCCTCCCTGTGTGCAGGGATCCCACTGGCACGCAGGTATAAGGGGGCCATACATCTGCTCCCCTGGCGCATCAGGACCTGCAGTTGCACGGCCATAGTGTTTATTCACAGGTGAGAGGAGGAGTCTATACAGTATGTTACCACACATGTTCCTTGTATTCATAGCAGATGACAGGTTTTACTTGTCAGTGTCTGGCTCTGGAGGTTACATTCCCTCTGAGGGAAAAGATCGGCCCAATTCTTTTGCACGTTAATCCAGATGGCTGGCGGCTTAGCGCTATAAAATTCTCATTGTGACTCCCTGACATTTCACAAACTCCCTCTGAGTCGTTGCTTATCATGCTGCTTGAGTCATGCTGAAGGAAACAAGTTAGAATTCTGATGTGATGCTGAATGATCATTCCAACTCTATGACGCCAGACACAACATGATTTGTGGAACATGAATGTACAATAACCTTTAGGCAACTAAGAAGTAGAGATAGAATGCTGTGTGTTTTGTAAATGTACAGGGACACGTCTTTCAGTAGTGTCTTAGTCTTTGTTGCATGTTTGACAACTAGACCAAAGCACCTTGTGAGGTACAGGATCTTGAAGGACCATCTTTTGCAGTCGTAGTTGGTGTTCTTGATTTTTTATTTTATTGTTTGTGTGTCAAGTGTCTGACGGGGTACAGGGAATGTACTGTGTATATTCATATTGTATACATCTTTTTCAAAGAATAAAAGCAGTTGCTCCTACAGAAAAGGGGCACAAGGAAACACAATACTGGCTTAAAACAGCTGAGATGCTTGTTCTAATTTGGAAAACTGAAAATTGCTGTTCCAGCGTCTGGTTTTACATCAACTCAGTGATCCGGTTGTTGTTGCTTTACATGGGCAAACCCTGTAGGGATGGTAAAACTGATTATTTCATTCAAAAAATATATATAAAACATAAAATGTTCTGTTCTCATTGGCTGCTTTGAAGCTAGGATGCTCGTGATTCAAAACTCTTTCATCTTAAATGCATCTGCACTGAACTACAGAAACAGGTGAAGGAAACCTGAGGAAAGTCTTAAGGCCATTGCACACTGAGTCCGAAATTCGTATCCGAAATGTTCGCACGTTCAAAAATAAATACGACCTCACGTTATGTCAATCGCGCTTGCACACTGCCTCCGAAACTTTCGTCCGTCAAAAAAAAGTTCGGATCGGGTTCGATTTTCTGCGTATTCGCATCCATAGCCAGTATTTTGATAGGTTTTTTGCCAATTCAGAGCCACCGAATGTTGAGGCTGACGATTGCGAAAAAACGCATACGAAAATTTCGCACTCAGTGTGTAAGAGCCTTTACCCAATGAAAGCGCTCTCAGCATTGTAATTAAAGAACAGGGAGTGTAAACCAGCTGTTGCAACAGTGGGGGATGAGAGTCACCATCTGTAGCTTACAGCCTCACCACCAGGAGACCTGACTGTTTTGGTATGACAAAATCACACAGTTTTCCCAATACACCGCTTGAATCCAATGGACAAAAGTACTTGTAATGGTTATTTGTCCATGGTTCTGAAGATCGGCATTCTAACTTTAAAGATAAGTCATGTGAATTCCAATCCACTCCACCATAAAAGAACAACGCCAACTCCCATTACAATGAACTATGAAGATGTCTTCTGTGTTATTTATATGATAGACCAGGGTGGAGGCAGCAATGATCTTGTCATTTTGGCTCGTCTATACCACAGCACTCATAGTTCATCACCAGTACTGATGGTTCAATTCCACCCACACAAATACAATCAGTTCTACCATTGACCAACTGTCTAGGTGAAAAATATGTTGTTTAGAAGTGTGAGGTCATTCACACCCATTGTTATGGCCAAGAGTACCTTGGTTGAGATGCCCTCAGAACGTATAGGTAAATTTCACAGATAACTAATATTACCTGCCCGTTCTCATTTGAGCACTGCTGCTGAATGCTGCATTAGCGTGTTAAAAATGTCCATACAGTAGGCTATATGTAACAGTGCTGTGGTAGACACTGCAGTATTCCCTGTGCAGAATGGCTGAGGTGCAGAGAGAAATGCACCTGTCAACCTCAGTGAGAGAAGCTGCTTAGCCTGGGCAGAGTTTTCAGGCTTACTGGGGTATGAAATTCATTTACTTCACACCTCACCCAGACTTCATGTGAAATCAGGAACCATTCAGCTCTGATGGGAGGACTTACAGTCGGGGTCTGGTGGCTTTTACCTTTTAACGCCTCTTATCACCAGGACAGAAACAAACCTACGTTACCGGAGACTGAGAATGGGGATTCTAATGTCACGACACCACCAGGTCTAGATGTCTGAACATCAAGAACGTATCCTGGATCTTTTGATGGTGATGGTCCCAAAAGGAAAATAGACCAAATGCTGAAAATAGTAGCATGTATTTGTATCCATCCTTCACTCCCTGTGACTCTCCAAAGACTCCTCCAGAACGGTAGTGGAAACACTGCTGAATTTACTCCTCTCAAAAGGCAGCTCCATCTTTTCCTGTCCAGGGAAATCAGGAGCTGGTTAAACTCCATGACTATGATTTTTTTTAATCACATATAGAATCCTAAAATAAGCTGTGTATCTTAAAACTTTCACTGAACAGGTGGGAATGGTTCGGTTACCATGTTTTCTAAAAATCTAAACTAATCTAAACTAAACCGAACTTATCTAACCCTGAATATAGGTAAATTCACTTGTGTTTTCTTGGTGATTAAAAGTCACACTTACATACATTGCACAAGCACCTGCAAATAATCTTATATTGTAGTCTGCTGAAGACAAAAAATGCATACAATTCCACTAGCACTTCTAACAGTGTTGCTGATAAATGACAGGGAAGGTTTTTAATGAGGTGCAGAAATTAAAGTCTTCACTTCAAAATAAGGAAGAACACAATGGGAAAATGGCTATTGGCTACAACATTATTGAAACTTGATGGGTCCCACCTGTGTCCTGCATCTCTCTCTGGGTTCATAATTAGACCAGAATCTTCTACCATTAGTGAAGATGTCGCTCCATTGCTCAATCAGGGCCCTCCTGTAACAGCCAGTGGGAGGCCAATTAGAGTGAGGAGCTCATGGCTTTTTTGACAGTTCTCAACAACCCTCAATGACAGAAGACATGTCACACATTATTACAGTTGTTGGCCTGTTGGAGACTATGAGGCTTCATGACTTCGGGTAACTGACACAACTCGACAAAAGAGCAGCCTATTATTCGAAACCTATTGATTCAGCGTTCAGAGTTATGTTCCTGTTGATAAAGCAAATAGCCTGCAGCAATGCTTATGCTCAGTATCTGCAGCCATCATCTCAATGATTCAGTTTGTGTCAGTGTTGTTTTGCACTAGGCAGAGATAGAGCGGCTCTGCTGACAGACAGGGATGGACTATAAAAAGCATATTGATTGCTTAGGATGGCACCTTCTCACATCTACATTTTTTCTCATCTCAGTCAATGCCCCTGAGGGTCAACAAAATGTGTTTGGTAATGAGAAATGCCACCCTTCCTCACTGTGAAGGACAAAACAATTTTGTCCCAAATGAGTAATAAACAGGGGTAATGTTTTCAACATAGCGTATAGCGTCTGCTGGAGAAGTATTGCATTGTGGCTCTTGGAAGTAGAAATGTTCTTCTATAAGAGGTCAGGTCTAAAGAATCCCACAGATAAAGAGGGGAATGAAACTTGGACAGAAATAAAAACAGCGATAAAGTGAAACAGGATTGGCAGGGAATGTAATAGAAAGTTTAAAAAAACAGTTACATAGGTAAATGTAAAGGTTTACAATTTGTGTAAATCACATCTGTACACATCTGTAATCTGTAGCAAGATCAATTCCCGGTTCAAATTAAATGTGATTTATGCCTGGATTGAGGGAAAATGTAGGGAAACTAGTATTTACCAACTAGCATTCTAATAAGGATTACTCACTATATTTCTCTTCTTTTAAACACAATGCTAGTCCAATAATAGCCAAAGTAAATACAAATTCGAAGTTTGTTTCTTCATGGAAACAAACTTCAATGGGTCCACTGTTTTGAGCAACAGCTCTTTCACCATCACACATGACTTTCAAGCATTGATGACTGAGTCCCAGTCATCTGTAGTTAGAGGGTACAGCAAACAGCAACATTCAACACTCTGCTGACCACCATTATACTATGCTAAAGGAAACCAATTAAATCTTGTTCTGCAATATCCTCTACTGCTTGTTTTTTGTTTGGCTGTGGAATAAATGAGTTATTTCAGTTGGTTATTGGTTGACAGTAGACACAAACTATGTGGCAAAAGGACATGCCGTACAATAATGCATTCACCCAAAACAGTGAAAATGCTTAAAGTAGAATGACAAAATAATTATCCAGTTAAAATGAAATGTTCATATCTCACTATGCATGCCAGCATATTGTAGGAAATGATCGTATTTCTTATGGTGAATAGATTTATTAATTGTTAAAATATTAGATATATCTCTCTTTCTCATCTTAAACTTGAAAATAATTACTTGTGGAGACTACTTGACTTCCTGTAGTAAATTATGTTATGTGATGAATCAACAGACACACCTCAGCAGTGGACCTACAAATGGAGCGATGGTCAGCCTTGAGACACACAACTCATCCCTTTAGCTGCAGAGTGCTTAAAATACAAGAAATACATGAGCAGGTAATCATTAGCAGTGTCAGCATCAAAAGGTGTCATAAACACCTCCATCCGCTTTTCTCTGTATCATATAATAAGCATCTGCTACCGCACAGAGTCGTTACTGACCATGTCTTGTCCATGTTCGTGTCCTGTAACGTCAATAAATCTGCCCCCACGCATCAACAAGGCAGTATATCAAATGACACTCTGCCATGGATCCATGGCTGATTTGTGCAGAGCAAGGTCATGAAGTCACCTGCATCTAGGATCAATCAGACAGATGAATGAATCAGAACCTGCTGACATCGCTGATACCTGAGACTCTCATTGCATTCAGGTCCAGCAGTAACCAACCAGTGCCCAGATCCAATGACAGTTCTGCAGTATTGAACAGCCAGGCTGTACTGCTTCCAAGTCCTTCCCGCACATGCAAGCAGATAAGGCAGGACATCCCACAGCATGGAAAGAGATTGAGATCTCTGTAAAAATAGAATTTTACTAAAAGCCACATTTCTAATCTCAGTCTTATTTACATGCCTGGCAACCATCAAATGTGGAAAATCTAATAAATTCAGACTTTAATCTCTGTTTCAAAGCTCTGTAAAAATTGAAGCCAGCTCAAGAAATAAAAGAACAGCAAATCTTTGCTGGAGCTCATCTGTAAACTGATAAGCAAGAGTGTGAAAAAATAGGCTTTATTGGTTTATATATAGATGGGCATCTAATTTACATACAATAACCTGAGACTAGCCATTCCTGCTCTGTGCAATTATTTCAGAACCACTATTAGATGGACTATTCATTATTCACTAACCACTATTCACATGGAATTGGAACATGTTTGGGAGAGCACATAACACATTATCATACATTATTAATATAGAGTATTATTTATTAAGGATTCAGAGTGTATATTGAGTATTTATTTATAATCCACACACTGTAATTTTGCTACTTTGACAGTGCCTTGTTCAATATACAGTATTAAACTGCAAATTCCTTTTGATTGATTTAAAGTTCAGGGATCAGATAACAGATCTAATAAACAAGCTATTTTCAAAACATTTCCACAGTGACATTTTCAACATATGGAGAGAAATATTGCCTACTGACTACATCACTGCCATTTATCTGTGTCTCTGGATTACAGCAACTAATTTCTCTCTGACAATTGGGGCTCAGAGCAGTCAAGAATAATAGCCATCCAGAGTTTTTAATCAGTTGGAGGATTAACCTCTAAATCACAGAGGTGCTGCTGATAGCCCAACTCTGAGTCAGGGTTGAGGATTAGACCAGAGAGGACAAACAGATCATTACTGAACTCAGGTTTACAGACCTGTATGAGAACCCATATTTCACTGACATTACCAGTAATAACCCAGTAATCCTTTGAACCTCTCCAATGACAGGAGATTTCAAGAGAAATGCACCTTATCATGAGACCGGCTGTAGATGAATGTCTTTGCAGAAGCAGCATGGGTAATGACCCAGCTTATTTGACTCTGGAGGCAAGCTCTCCACGTTGGTGTCCTCATCAAAGGCACGTCTTCAAGCCATTTATAAGTGTTGCCTAATACATCCTTGCTTTCAAGTCTTTCTATTCTCACACCGTCTGTCTCCATATTTTTACCTCCACATTTTGTCACACCATGGGACACATTTATTATGAGGCATCAACATTTCATCCTTTTGAGTGTTTAGACAACCTTCTCTCAGTACTAGTAATATATGCTAATGCCTGCTTAACTCAGCCTGTTTCTGTTTCCATCACCACTTCTCTGCTTTGTTGAGAAGGAAACCAAAGATTTGATATCTATAACAAATAGTGTGGATGATAGTTATTTCCCAACAGGCATATATTTTAACATATTTTCATGACAAATAGAGCTGTTCCAAAAGTCACTTTCATCTACAAGAGGCTACAACATGCTGTGCAAGTGTTTGTCATTGATAAAGAGCAGCATTTTGTATAGTACATACATTGTCCTCATAAACAGACAACCAGCAGTGCAAGACATTGATTACCATACATCCCAACATTTCAGAGAGAAGGAAAATATTATTTTTCTCTGTGGGATGAAAATGAGCTGTCTTTCCACTGTTGCTTGGAAGAAAACTTTAATTCTTCAAGCTTTTCACTGAAAATACAATTTACCCTAACTTAGCGTTAGGGTCACCCTTTACGGTTGAACACAGGTTGACCTCAAATAGTGAGATATTCTTTTGACACAGAGCTGCAGTAATTGAAATTGTCATTTTTTATGAAAAAGTCACAATACATTTATGGAGAGGCATAAATGCAGTTTCTGACTGTTGTCTTTTAGTTACATTAGTTACAATATTTTAGTGGTGTATGATTAATCAAACTAGGTGGAAAAAGATTCTCCAAGATGTAAATATTAAGGGTATAAGCAATCGCATAATAAACACATACTGTCACACACACAATGGACAACAATCATATAATTTGATATTCAAGTGTTAAAGACAGCAAGATGGTTTAATTTCAGCAATCATCCAACTGCCATCACCTGATTGGGTCCATTTATCCAAGGTTGTGATATGCACAGTACCAGGAGATAGTGAGCAGTATGACACCCACTCCAGCCTTCATCTTAGACAATAAAAGCCATTACCTCTATTATGCACCGTGGGCTTGTGTGAATCATTAGAAAAACAACCTTTGATTGCATGTAAACAGTTACTCATCAGTTCACAGAAAGGGAGTCCTCTTGACTGCATCGCACTGATGGCTGCAGGCTAGAAAGCTTTTCTTGGGCGTTGCTAGGATACAAAACTTTCCATGTGAATCACTGCGGAAAAAGATGAGACTTGTGCAGTCCTGACACTCAAATGCTTTACACCATTCCACACACTATGTACTCAGAAAATACTTGGGATGCATGAGTGTGTGGAATCTAATGAGAAAGCAGAGTGTCTCCGAATGGTAAAGCAGGCAGCTGCTTGGAGAGGAAATTGAGTGCCTGCAGGAGGGAAGATAGTACATGTTCTCACACATGCTGCTGATGAGAAAATACATGGTTTTTGTTGTTAACATGAAGTTATTTCCGTGTAGGTAATTTCATTTTCAAGCTCCTGCAGGACTGTTTTACTGGTAAAGGCTGGATAGTAGATGGTAAAACCAATGAAGAAATGGTATTGCTTTCCTTCACCATCTCTGCGCTGACAGCAATGATAATCCATAATGTAGGTATTGATGGTTCGTTGACCATGTTCAAGTACTCTTAACCCTTTTAGAGGGTGACTTCTCTTCTCTCACCAGATTTGACAAGGGTTGATCTTGCCTGAAAAAAGAAACAAAGTGTATGGAAATCCAAGGACATTCTTCTTTATTTAGAAAATGTCTGTATTTTTCTGCTTGCAAATTACACCCTCGAGTCTTTTAAATAGTTTGACTGGTTTGTTTTCAGTTCAATTCGTTATCCCTTTCAGATCCTGCTAATTTAAAATATTGTATTGGGTCATTGGGTATTATATACATATTATATGACTTCTAGTTATGAATATAGTGTTCCGATCAGAACAAAAGCAAAGCTCTAACCCTCTTGAAACATTCTGTTCCTCACAAATCTTTCCTTCTCAACGTTTTTGAAAAGGAAAGAAAAACGTCCAGTGTTCTTTAACTTTTTTCCAGAACTGTAAAATCAGAAGGCTGACATTTTGTATAGCTATAGTATCAAATGATTGGCTGTGTCCAGAATGCTGACAATTTGTCCAGATGTAGTATTAAATGAATGGCTGTGTCCAGAAGGCTGACATTTTGTCCAGATATACAATTTGGAAAAAAGTTAGACCACTGCACCTTTTTCTTTCCTTTCCAATAACATTGAGAAGGAACATTTTGAGTGAGGAACAGAAGGGTTCAACTTGCAGTGGCCTCTTAACAAGCAGTGCTAACATTGTGCAAAAAAATAATCTGCAAGAAGCACATGAAATGCTATGAGTGGTAATTGAAGCAACCTGCTGTGAAGCAGGTAAATAAACACATACCCTGCTGTGGCAAAGACATTACTGGGATATTAAACCCATTGGTGGATATTAACAGATCATTATATGGTGTTAAACCTAATTAGAACTGTATTTATGCAAGTTTGTTTGGCCCTGTTTGAACATATGAGCAACGCGGGAAGGGACAATTGATGCTGATGTAGCCATTTTGTCAATGCAGACAACATAGATATTCATTAATACATCATATAAAGATTGCTAGGGGGTCTAATCTAATGCAAACATGTCAAGAAAGATACATCCTCACTAAAATGTCAAACATGTCAAATATAATTTTGTACCTTGGGGGGCAAAAAGAGCATTAGCATGGTATAATTGATTGTAAATGGTCCAAATGATTAATGATGTGGGATTGCAAAGCATGCTGGCACATAAAATAATCCCCCTGTAATGAGAATACCCTGGATATTACTTGCTTTGTTCCTACCCCAGCGTCACTCAGCCAGCTCAACGATCAGAACAGCACTAACAAGGGAGCCGAAAGGCAGGACACGACAAGGCATGCAAATCAGATGTTAAATATGAACAAATATGATTCCAAACATAGCCGTGCCAAATATGCTTACAAATATTGAAATGACTTTCAATATTAAATGTAACAGAATTGTTTTGGAACAATGTTATTTCCATACAAACATCTTAAATAGGCCTACTAGTGGAATATATCCCTAGCAACTATCCTACAATGCAGATTTTGATAACATTTTTGAAAGACAATAATGTTTCAAATGAGAATTAACATTTGCATTTGAAAATAAGCTCAATAGTTACACATCAAAATAAGATGTGTTTGTCCTTACCGGTAAACTCTATTCAATAACCTGGCCTATTAGCCTAATTATCTTACAATTTTATAGCAGACATGTACTGTATGCTGCTACAGTTGAACATTGTCTCAGGAAAACAGCTCTCTTTTGACTGAACGTTTTGGTGCTCTAGCCGCAAAGCTACGGTTGAGCTTTTAGCCATAGAGGGCGCTATAAACATTTCGACAACAACGGACACGTGCAACCTCCGGGCTTCCATTTATTATTTGTTGTGGACAAGAGCGTCTGTCGCTTGCTTAGTGACCACGTAAAATAAGACGTATAAGGCTGTTCGAGGTAAAAGTGCAGTTGGATTAAAGTACACTGTGAAAGAGATGGAAACGGTAAGTATTTGTGATATGGTTCGTGCATTGTTTTAGATTGTGCTTGTCAACTTCTTATCCAATCTCCCTGAATGTCCCGCATTGGACTTCCGCCTGTAACATGAAGTTGGTATGCTAGCTAGCTAGCTACTTTGGTGTGCAGTCTAGTTTGATACTAGCTAGATAGCCACTTCTTGTATTCAATACCCCGCTGTTATTAGTCATAACGCTAACATAGCGAGCGAACGTAGTTGCAGTTGGTGCATTAGGGCGTGTGTGCGTGTGTGTGTCAGAGTCAGAGAGCTAGAGCTCTCGAGGAGCAACAAAGCTTAAACTCATCATTTCCAACTAATGTGGTTCACTTGAGACTGGCTCACATGGGAGTTTTGTAGCCCAGCAACACATTGGTTGCAGTCTTTAGCACAAGTAAACAGGGTCAGTAACTACTCAAACCACAATGGGTGTTATCTCACTAATAATTCTCGACCTGGCTTGTTGATGTAACCATATCTAATGATCACATGATGTTATCATATATGTATTAGCCTTTTATGGATTTATAATGAGCTATGTGGCGGAGGTTTAATATTATGTCATACAATACAAGAGCACCCTCAGTGGACTTGCTCTCTTGTTTGCTCATAGAGAGAATTCTTTATTTTTTCTTTCTATTATCTCTTGCTAATTCTCAAACTTATTGTACTATTATCTCTTGCTAATTCTCAAACTTATTGTACTGTTTCATAGACATAGAGCGAGTCGTCATCTCAAAGTTGTTGTTTTATCCCACAAAACCAAAATACAACAGTTTGTTAACATGATTAACCCAATTCTGTTGTTAATGTTTCTTTGTCGTTTGGTCGATGACACATCAGGCCAAGCTGCATAGAACATTCAAAAGAGATTCCTGTAATGCAAGATTCACAAAATTTGATTTTACTCTTTGGAGAAAGACTTGGCTCATTGGATATAATGAAGCCTATAACTTCTTCCCCAGTTGACTATGCATGCACTTCATTGAAAGGCTACTATCAAGGAATCATAATTCTCTGCCAAGCAACTGTCATCAGGCAAACCCTTCTCTTCTCCAGCCCCCCGCCCCCCTTTCCATTGTGCTGGATACTGACATATGTCCTTACTGCAAAATAAATCAGGGGTGCTTGTGTGGGTTTGTCTGTTCGAATGCTAATTATCATTCCTGACGATAACATAACTTGTTTCTTGCTTGTTGGCAAGAAATGTTTTGGGGTGAAAATGAAGCTTAATCTTTAAGAGGAATTATCTTGACAACTTAATTTGCACTTTGTGATCAAATAGAGCATGTCAACTTGACGGAGCTATCATTCATGTGGTGCAGTCCAGAAAGGCATTACCACAGTGGTCAAATGGAAGTATTTTCAATTCAATGCACTTTATCAGTCCAGAAGGAAATTCAAGCTTGATAAATAGTTACCAGTAGCAAGTAAAGTTTTAAAAGTAGAAAGCCGTTCTGCAAAACTTTTGCTAGAATAGCCTTTTTAAAGAAGAAAATGAAACCATAACGTAGAAAAAAGTCATCATAATACATTCTGAACCTGTTTCAATTTGGAAGCATTCTACCACCTTAAGGCAGGCCTACTTTGCTTTCCAAGAGCTGAGGCTTTGAGATCCAACAATAATGTAAATGTCATGGGGTCTTGAAAGCATTTCATAAATGGCTTGAAGACGTGCCTTTGATGAGGACACCAACGTGGAGAGCTTGCCTCCAGAGTCAAATAAGCTGGGTCATTACCCATGCTGCTTCTGCAAAGACATTCATCTACAGCCGGCCTCATGATAAGGTGCATTTCTCTTGAAATCTCCTGTCATTGGAGAGGTTCAAAGGATTACTGGGTTATTACTGGTAATGTCAGTGAAATATGGGGTCTCGTACAGGTCTGTAAACCTGAGTTCAGTAATGATCTGTTTGTCGTCTCTGGTCTAATCCTCAACCCTGACTCAGAGGTTGGGCTATCAGCAGCACCTCTGTGATTTAGAGGTTAATCCTTCAACTGATTAAAAACTCGATGGCTATTATTCTTGACTGCTCTGAGCCCAATTGTCAAAAACCTCCATGTAATGCTGATTAATACAGGCTTACACCGCTGCTTGATAACCTAAAGGATGTCATGACTAGGCTATTTGAGTTGAAATACCTAGCCTAGTTAGGGACTTCAAGTTAAACTTGTCTGATTGACATACATACATACATTTTGCATTAAAATCAAGCACAGCAAGTGATACAGCAATTTCATGAATTCAAAGAAATAATTTAAAAAAATGGCCTGAATTGAATTTTATGCTTCTTAATTAAACATCATGCAATGGCTAGATCTCTCTTCCACTTAGCCCTAACTCTTAATAGAAAACATTCGAACTACAAGAAGCACTGATATATAAAATTAAAAAAAAGGTCCAAAAAACATTATCCCCATTTAGGGATTCTGTTGGTGGACTGTGCAGAGGTGAAAGACATGGATAGCATGCAGAGTGATTTAGGCACAGATTTGACAGCCAGGCCTATTTATTTCGTGGTTGCATTTCACGGAGCCTCAGCTAAAATAGGTTATCATTTAGCAGTCTAATTTCAGGCTAATACTTTACAGAGCTTTTCAAAGCTGAATTTGGAATGATGAGGGTCCCTATGAGCGATGCTGCCAGATTTGCCTTGAGACTTAAGAGTCTCACGTATCGGTCATGTCAGCGAGTTCTGCTTTATTCATCTTGCTGATGGATCCAAGAAACACTTGGCTCCATGACCTTGCCCTGCACAAATATGGCATGGATCAATGACAGTGGGCCACCTTAATATAGCCGACTGTACTGTGTTGTTGATGCATAGGAAATATTTGTTGACCATGATGTTGATGTACATGGTCCAATGTGGCCAATGCCTGTATTTTACTATGTTTTAATTCTTGTTTCATCTTGAATGTAGTTGGGAAATTCAAGCTGCTTTTTTTTCTAATTGGCCAAGATTGGTTCTGACTTCGCTTCTTGAGATAATCTATAATGGGAAAATAAGCAACACATTTTGGTTGAAGGAACTTTTGCTTCTGATAAGTCCCATGGAAACGTTCCAGAAAATTCCCAGAAACTTTCCACCTTTACAACCCTACTTTCACTTTGTTTGCTGGAGATTCTACAAAGATCTGACACGTTTCAGCTGGTCCATTACTTTGCATTTTTTGGTCATGATACTGTGCAGTCAGCAATAATTAGGATCCCAGAAAGACACATTATTTTAGCCAGCACAATTGCTAGGTTAGTTCCAGACTTTCCTTCCCTGTGTTTTGTTGTCCTTTGCCTAAGATTTCTCCAGTGTTAATGCAGGTTTTGTCAGACCAGACTTCCTCAGGCCACATGCAATTCTTAGCATGGCAGACGGCATCATGTTGAAAACATTTCTCCTATTTGGCCAAAATTGTTTTTGTCCCTCTTGGTGAAGAAGGGTGGCATTTCTCATTACCGGATGTTATGTTGACCCTCAAGGGAATTGGTGAAATGAAAAAACAGAAGAACAGACAGGGTGTGAGAAGATGCCTTCTAAACCAATCAATATAGTTTTTTAATAGTCCTTGCCTGTCTGTCCAGAGGAGCAGTACTATCTGTCCTTTCTGCAAAACAACACAGCCATAAACTATCTACTGGATACAGAGGATACTGACTCGCTGAACAGCACACTATTTATGTCAACAGGAAACTGGAATTCTGAATTGGTTTGTGCATGTGTTTCCATTTTTGTCTCTTACCTGAAGTCTTAGTCACAGCCTAATTACCTCCAACAGCCTTACAGCTGTCATAACGTGCTGCTGGTCTCTCATTGAGTGTTAGTGAGAGCTGTCAGAAGAGACATGAGCTCTTCACTCTAATTGGCCTCCTACCAGTTATAACAGGAGGATTCTGATGATGAAGTGACATCCTGAGTAATGGTCTACAACCTGGAGAGAGATGGAAAATGTAGGTTGAAGCCTTCAAGTTTGGAAGCTAGGAGAGGAGCTCAGAAGCCTAAACTGCACACATTCCCATGTGTCAAATAAGTCACAGAAAAATGTGTTTTCTTCACATGCCCTGTCAGTTCATGTAACAAATTAATCACACTATTGTGTAGAATAAAATCATAGGTCTTCATATCCGACTTTGCTTTCATGTTTGAGAAAATTACAGTGTAGGCCTAAACTTTAGACATTTTTAGCAAGGATAGAAAATTAAACATTCCCTATTAATAAAAAATTATAGGCCTTATGATATCCCCCCCCAAAAATATGTTTAAATAAACCAATTCCAAAAGTTTTGCCATGTCTTCAATTGCCAGGGAATGCTATTCACTGCCTATAACCTCTAGCCTTGCCTGTCTTTCCCAGATTGTTTGATCTGTCCCCTGATTTTAGACTTTTTATTTTAACTTCCACAGTTTTTAACCTACATGGGTTCATTTTCTGTAAGATGTCCTAGAGTGTTGTGAAAGGCTTCCTCCAAATAAAATGTATTATTATTTATTATCTGCAGTGAAAGTGTTGGGTCTCCCTGGAGGGTTGTATGGCCTAGCAGTGTTCCCAGTCCATCTTTAAATGAGTCTCTAGAAGACAGTGATACATTTATAAAAATGGAGCTACTTCCAGCTGAACCCCATATTCATCAGTGATCTAAGCGCTATGGTGCTGCTCAAGCACCAATGGGGCCTTTTCGAATGACATTACATCATAAGAACAGACTGGGACCTGCAACTGTAGTTCCGCACCTCTATCTTGAGATGCTTGATAAATATGGGGCCCTTCTCTTCATAAGTTCCAGTTAACATTCAACATACCCTGGAACAGGTTCCCTTGGTTTCTCTGTGTGGTAAAAAATCCACCAGACCACTCCTCCTATCAGATAGGACAGAGTGATTTCCTCTTATAGATGTTGTTTTCAGGTCTCAGTAACTAATACAAGTTTAATCTGGTTAAGATCTGTTCTCTCTATATTTGACTGGTGAACTGCTGGTTGCACTATACATGCATCTAGCACAGGAGTGACTGCGAGACCAAATATTAAATTAGTGTTCAGAGGTTGCTCTATGAGTGTTTTTCAGAGAGAGTGAATAGCAGAAAATAGATTTTGTGTGAGGTTGACTGAGGGCAACTTCACCCAGGTACTGTATCATAAACTTGGGACTGAGTGACTTCATAAACAACATATTTTTCTCAAATAGTTGGTTAATAGGGGAACTGATTATAATCAGTTGTGCTCATGGAATTGAACCATCACAGTGATGAATTACGGCTTCTTTACTAGACAAGCCATTATGACTGGGAGGTCATTTGCTTCCTGTACTTTGATATGCTGTCTTGTGTAAATAATAAAGAGGACGTCTTTGTGGTTGACTATAATGGCATTGACCTATTTTATGCTGGAGTAGATTAGCCAGCTGACCTCCCTGCTTTCGGGGAAAACATTAAAAAAAATCAACTAATTTGAAAGGACTAAACAGGAATAATCAGATTTCATCTGTCTTCCACTTCCCCAAAAGCTGGTTCAGTTTTCTTGCTCTTCATTGTTGAGATGGCAAATCTGATGGCATATCTTTTACCCTCTATTTTTATTTTTAAGTTCTGTCAAACTCTGACCTGTGGCGCAAGGTGTTCTTTTGTTATGGAACTCTGTAATGGCTTACATTGTACATTTAGTCATTTAGCAGATGCTCTTATCAGAGCGACTTACAGTAAGTACAGGGACATTCCCCCAAGGCAAGTAGGGTGAAGTGCCTTGCCCAAGGACACAACGCCATTTAGCACGGCCAGGAATCGAACCGACAACCTTCTGATTAATAGCCCGATTCCCTAACCACTAAGCCATCTGACTCCCTGCTTAAACAAGACATTTATGTTTGTTTAATGGGATGGAGAAGGTGCTGGTCGGTTGGCAACTGTGAAGCCCTTTGTGACATTGCTTGGGCTATACAAAACAAGTTTGAAAGTTGGACTGAAATCCAAAAATGCATCTCAAATAGCCTTTGGAAGCCTTATGCCTGCAGTGTGACTCAAGCAGGAATTTGACAATGAGAGGTGTCAGAGGCATGAAGCAGACAGCCATCTGGGTTGATGTGCCGGAGGATTGGACCAGTGTTTTTTCCGTCTCCATTTTGAGTGAATGTACAGTAGCATTCAGAGCCAAAGATTGACATGTAACAAACTGTCATCCTCTGTGAGTGACAGGGACATGTGTGGTTGTTGTGACAAACACTCATCCTCTGTCCCACTGCTCACTTCTGCACAAACACCCTAAGCACACCGGGTCCTGACGCATGATGGAAGAAGATTAGACACAGTCGAGCAGCCCTCAGGCTTGCTTCCCAGCATGCCAGTGAGCCCCCTATGCACAGAGCAGAGGGAAGCCAATCTCCGGAGACAGGAGCACAGGAGGAGAGGGAACCTGAAAAGGTCACAATGGCAATACACTCTGCACGCTGACTTTCTCTGCTCCATGAGTCATTACTGGTGCCATGGTCATTGAATTGAGAAGACCCTCCAATTGTGGCGAGATTGCCACATGTTTGCATTTGCTTGTAAATAATTAAAAAAAACATGATTTTCTTTTGCCCCCATCAGAAAACAACAACAACTATTTAGATAGAAGAGCTATGGTTACAAAGTACAAAATGTGTAGTGCAAATTTAAAAAGTAAAAAAAGAAGACCCTCCACCACCTTGCGTCTCGATGAAAAGGGCACGTAATATTGGACGTTCGGCACGTTCTTACATGCTTGAATTAGAAATATTCGATATTCAAGATTTTTCAAATTGTACAAAATTATTGCGATATTATCGCTAGTATTCGATATATCGCCCAGCCTTATGGTGAAATGGTAGGCTACTGTAGGAAGGCCTTTTGGTAGGCCTATGTAATTAGTGACTGTCATGGTAAACCAAGGCAACCAAACCCAACTAAGAAAATCCATGCCATGTAGGCTTGAGTATAGACTGAAGGTAGGAGCGCCTTTCCTAACGGACATTTCCTCCATTTATTGATTTGTTTTATTGACCACTGTCTCTAAGACGTTGCTGCATATTTGATGCATATACTTTCACCTCTATTGTAGTCATGCCTCAGGCTCAGCTTGGCTTTGAGCTGGGATGAGAGCTGCTCCTGCTGGCCGTGGCTTACCTGGGAGATAATTGACAGCTGTTGAGGTGAGAATGAGGAGTGAAACAAGTAATTAAGGAACTCAGGCCAACTTGTCTGACCTGCTGATCAATGGTCTCCATTTGGAGCTGGCTGACCAGAGACCAGCGCTCTGTTGAGTCTAATAAAGAGAGCTCAGGGAAGAACCTTCTGGGCAACAACGCCAATACTTTTAACACCGCCATCGATTCTCGTTACCTTTAATTTCCTTGCTACAGTGAGAGGGCTTTGACCATGTTGTCAGGGGTGCTGGTCTGCTGGGATTAGGGGCCAGAGTTGACAGTCTGGGCCTCTAGTCTAGCAGAGCCCCTCTCTCTACCCTGCAGGGGGCTGCCACGCTTTTCCCACCCATGCCCATCTTGATTTGCACCTTTGTGGGATTATCAAACACATCCTTAAAGCCACACTATTTGGTGTTACCAACATGATTCACAAACAGGAAAAGGACAATAAGTACTCCTTTGAATCCCTTGAAACAATTACAATAATGTTACTTGTGTAGTGATTTGCAGTGCTCTTCCACTCCTTCACAGTAATAAATAGATTAGCATCTAACAGACTTTCAAGCTCATGTTACATTCTGCCTCTAGGCTGTAACTAGTGAGCCCCTGAGAGAAAGATTGTTGTATGGGCTAACTGTTGTGCTGGTGAGTGCTAGATCCATCTAGACTTGAACCATTGGGCCTCAATATTTGGGGGTGAAAGAAATATCCACTTTTCTACCAATAGTGCATTCAAAAGGACACATGGGCTGACAAGAAATGGATGGGGATTTCTGTATAAATCCATGTAAAGTAATACTCATACTTTGACTTCTTGTTCTTGGCCATTATCTGGAGGGGATCTTTTAGCATTATTTATTAACGTTCATTTTGCATAAAAACATATTTTATTTATTTACAAACCCTATAATTCTGAGAATGTGTTTGTCATAGAGAAGCTTAAATCTGTGGATCAACAGTAGGCCATTTCTGCTCTCTGTTAATAGGATAGGATCACTGCATCTCAGTATTGCTGTCAGACAGCCCTTTCACTCTACTTCATCCCATTAGAGGGCAGAGACTGCTTTGGCTGGGTCTTGACACTGATGATAGCCATTTGACTGAGAAAGAGTGATTTCCTCCTCTCTCCGTAGATGAGTAAATATTATCCTGTGTCGGTTCAGCAGTGGACTCTCATTCCTTAGACCTTAGAATCGATTGCTGTCCCTTGACTAAATTGGAGGTATACGTTTTGAGCAGCACACTCAAACTTCTCTCCATTCACCCGGTAGGCTAACTTTACTTCTGGTATGGTTTAGCCGAGTATGGTTTCTCATCCGTTTCCTCCTCATGACTGAGGTTAACAGGAGCTGTGCTCTGCTCCATGCTGTAAGTGTATCCTGTCTTGGAGGAGACCCAGGTCTCTCATGGGATTCCTCAAGGTTCCCAGCCTCCAGTCGGGGGTTAAAAAAAAGAAAAAAAAAGAAAAGAAACCTGACAAGTGCCTGAGTGCAAGGTATTAGTAGCATACCCTTCCACCAGCTCCACATATCTCTCTCCTTTGCACTTGTTGAGTAGTTTACCCAGTTGGGCTTATACACACACATGCACACACACCACCTGTTTTTACAGTATTCTCAAAGCTCCCAGTACCCCTACTCTGAATGTCAAACATGGTTGCCAAAGTGTGCCCCTACTGTGGCTATTGCACTATGGTTCTATTTGGAGTCAATTAGTTGAACTATGCCATTGAGTATCGGCATCATAGTTGTTAGACATCGTTAGCTGATTAGTTTATACTTTGACACTGTATGACAGGTTTGATACAGTCTGCCTTATCCACTTATCCGAGAATGTTGGAAGAATATGGGAATATGTCGTCAGTTCCCCCACTCTGAAGTCTGGCCGTTATCGAAACTTCATAGAACTTCTGTAGCTTGTCTTTTGGTAACTCACGCCAAAAACGGTTTCCAGAAATTGTACACCTGTGGATCAAGCCTGACACTTGTCAGGTACATGGTACTTCATATGCACGTCATCACGTAATTCATTGCTTATTGGGCCAAGTAATTCTTCAAAGAGCTTTAACTGGACAGTTCCTTGACCACCTGGTTCAGCAGGAGGCAGGTATCTGCCAATTGGTTGCAAACTTTGAAACGTTGATTCCAAAACTTGGCTGAAAGATGTAAATACATAATTTAGATTAATTGTACACCGTACACCGTTTTCATGATCAAATTTCACATTTGTAAGGCTTGGCTATAAAGAGTGTTCCTGAGGCAAATCACTGCCCTGTCACTTTAGAGTGCATACCGCAGATTGATGTTGATAACTGACCAAACAACATGACACAGAATAAAAAGTGTCAGAGCTATGCAGGGCGGAGACAAAAAAACAAATGGTGTAGGCTGTCAACTGACTCATGTTAGAAGGGGCTGTCCAATTCCACAGCTCACATAGCTCCATTCGATAACTCATTACCACGCATTTAGCTCCATTTCCCTCCAGCCCTTCCTGTTCTAAGGGAAGCTGAAGGATAAGATGTCCATTAATTAAAAAGGCATGGTAATGGCAGCTTGAGCTGTCGAGAAGTCTCCGTCTCACTTCCTCACTCTGAAGTTGTGACTTGTTAAGTAGCTGTTTGGCAGGAAATTGAGAGCTTTCCAAAGCACTGGCCGCTTAGCCTTATCTTTGACAGTCAGGATAAATATGTTATGTTTAATATGAGTCTTTGTAATGGGGCAAACTTCTAAAATAAATGTTCCCAATGGAATTTGTCCATTGCTCGAAATATTCCATTTCCTAACGCAGTCTTTGTAAAATATCAATGCTGTGCTTTGCTTTTTTTCTCTCTCTCTTTTTGTTTTAGGCCTGTTAACTTCCAGATTATCTGACAAGAGTAGGGTAGCAGGAAAAGGGTCAGGACACCGATTAGTTCCCTCTCCCACTTGAATACTTGGGGAGACAAATGTAGGAAGATCATGGTATCTCTTAGCTCCTCCATGCAACCCTCCCTCCCTCTGGGCTTCTGCTTGTTGGCTGCATGCCTTCTAGTCATTTATTGTCCCATGTATTAATATGCTGGCAGGATCTCTGTGGTAGGTAGGTGTTCTAAACTGCAGGCTCAGCCTCCACCTGCCTCCCACTGGGCATTGTGGCGTGGCTTGGAGGTTTGTGTGTCCCCTCACAGCTCCTTTCCATGCCCACAGAGGGTGACCTCAGTGTGGGTAATGACCTGGCTGACCTCCACTTCCCTGATGAATGATCATGTACACTGTCTTAACCCACCATTAATCTCCTGGCCTGGTTGGAATACAGCCTTACTGGAGGGCCTAACACCATGGAGAAATTAGCAGGAATTAAAAAAATGTTTTACGGGACCAAAATGGTTTGAGACTGTGGTTTTGCCAGACTCTGTCAGCAGTATATTCCCTTACCTTAACTTTTAAGGCCACATTTAATATAATTTAGCACCTTCACAGAATAATTGTGTCCTGTTTTAGAAACAACAGAATCGCCTATTGGTTACAGAATCAAAACTCTTGTTGATAATGTCAAGGCTTACTTTGTATGCTAGCTTTGTATGATATTGAAAAATCATTATTACTTTTAAAGGCAGCCCAATATCAGAGAGTGAGAGTGATGTCAGGCTGACATGGTGTGCAACTGAAATGTCATACATTGCAACAGAAGACATTTAGAAAATGGAAATGTGAATTTGGAAAAGGACATAAAATGACTCTGTGGACTCCATTCTCTTTCCCCCTGGATATGACATGGCAGATGAATATTGAGCACATTTTGGAGCTTCAAGACAGGGACATTCAGACTTTCCCCCAACACCATTCTTTCATCCACTATTCACCCCATTTTCCTTCTCTTCATTCCATCACCCTCTTCTTCCACCTCCCTTCTCAATGTCGTGTTCCAGTTAGGGGAGCCAGCTCGTCACCAGAGCCAGATGCTGTAGCTGGAGTCTGTGGGAGCAGGGCAGTGTGTACAGCACTGTGAGCAAACAGGAGGCCTTCTCTGTCTGCTGCTGTAAGAACAGAGGGACTGTTTATCTGGGGACGCAGGCCTTCCCTCCATCCACTGGCCAATAGAGACATGGAGCACAGAGCCTGACAGACACCACAGCAAGATAAGACCCCAGACAGACCCTCTCTAACAGGGGTCTGTCTCCACAATTGATACTGGCCACATCACCAACAAATCTAATGGTTTTGGCTCATTCCCCCCCCCCCCCCCCCCCCCTGCCATTTGCTTTCTTTTGGTAGTCTGCATGCTTTAAAGAATGAGGTAGAGTAAAGATGGGGTGAAGCCTAGGTTAGCACTCATTACTATAGGTTTACTTTTACACAGTAACAAGTGGTGTTAGGTGCACGATTGCGATAGCATATGCACAGCCACATTATAATGAGTTAATCTGATGCAAATTAAAGTTGCTGCAAGGTCTTGTCTTGTGCCGTTTTGCATTAATACTCTTGAACTATTTTTTTCTATTAAATTATTTAAATTGAAGTGATAGAGTTTTAGCGATCGTATAATGTTTTGCCTTGGATTTATAGGCTGGTGTTTGTGCAGCAACTCAACAGTCTTGGAGGATGTACAGGCTCCCTAGCCTAGTCCAACTACATACCACTGAAATGCTTTGTATATTACTGTATTAATAGCTCAGTTTAACGGTTTGGCTAAAGTTTGTTGCAATAACAGATGGTTCCATTGGCTAGGGTTCTCAGTGTAAAGTGCTGTAGCTGTTGCCACTGTGATTGTAAATATGAGTATCAGTGAAGAAAGTTATTCTTGAGAACTTGAGCTGAAATACAGATTTAGCTGCAAATCCCGTAAAGTTATGGAACATTTGAGGGAAAGGATAAGGGACAGACCCAGTTTAAGATGCCTGGATTGTCAGGAAATCAGTTCAGCATTTCTTCAACCATGACAGCCTTAAATCACTAAGACCCAGAAACCACCAGGGCCATCCAGCATCTCTCAATGAATAAGAAAAAGGGATTTATCTCATAATGCAGAGATATGACTATGAATAATTTGTGAGGAGGCAGGTGTAAAGCAAAATAATGGTAAGGAAATCATCCTATTTCCCTGTGCGGTGATATCACACATTTAAAATCTTGCAAAATCATCAATAGTCATGTGGATGTGCATGCTTCAGGATCTTAGCTTCATGCTCTGATCAAGTCAAACATTTTCAGGCTGTTATCAAAGACTGGCTCCTTAAGTGGTAGGCCTAGACTAGAGCATGAGCAGTGAAGATGCGTGTCGGCATGATTGTTTGTGCATGTCTGGCAAGAAATTAACTTAGTCACATGGTTCTGAGACAATAGGAGCCAGGAATTGCTGCGCCAATTGCATCTCCCCAGGAACAGTAAAGCCATTCCGCTCCAGCAGACCTCTTAATAACTTGGGCCAATGCAGAGGACAGAAATCCATCAGTCAACCGGCCGGACAGAGAGGAGCAGTCTGCCTCGTGCCATGACCAATGTGTGAGGAGACCTGGGACAGGGTGATGGAACTGCTCTCATCATGGGTTCGTCTGACGAAGAAGCCTCTCTCTAGATGAGATATCAGGGATGGCCATGGTGGCTATGGATTGCTGGACCTAAACAACCTAGACAATTCTGACATCCTAAATTGAAGATACAGGTCTAGATATGGGAGCTCTAGAGTGTTTTGTCTGGCAGAAACGTATATTTTTGAGCCTGTGCTTATAGCTGAGACACCCTTTGAACTCTTTTACCCTTGCTGCTCACTGTGTACAGCGATGACACAGGAAAATGGTCTTAGCCGGTAAGCCCCACGGAGAGATGGGCCCATGACTGGGACTCAAGCTCCTGAGTTGGGTTCCCAAAGAGGCCAATTCAACATGCAAATCTCTCAAAACGGTGTCGTAAAATAGCCTTTGACCCAGATAGTGTTGGAATGGCTTATTCGTTTCCGATGGATAACTCTGTCTAGTGCCCACTCATCTTTAATGCACAGTCACCCTACTCTAGCGGTGGTGGGAAGTGAGCAAGTCTAATGTGAAAACAATTTGAACCTCAGAATGTAATTTCCTCCCTCTCTCTTTGCTGCTCCCTCTGATGGGCCGGCCAGCAGACAGGCAGAGAGAGCCTTTAACAGCTCGCTGGCTAACCTTGGTGTCAGCAGTCTGAACTGGCCGTTTGGAATTTCAAGCACATTGCCACAGATGAAGTTAATGACCTCAGGTTCTGCAATCAGCCTTGATGATAGAGCTTGGCAATATGGGGGAATTGGTATTCATTGTGTCCGCTTCGAACAATGAATTATTTATGCTTTGCTTAAAGCTTCTGCTGGGCTCTGTGAAGAGGGGAAGGACTGTTACAGGGTAAGTGGGGAGAGATGTTCTGTGACAATTGAAACATTTTCCCATACAATGGTTTGGAATCCACGCCCTCATTCACATCAGCAGTGTGTGTGAGGACATTGTGAAACAATTCAATCGTTGTTAATGGTCTTGGGTCATCTCCATTATGGTTCTGAATGAGAGGAATGTGAGGCCATATTGTCTCAGATTAAACATGGTTGGGACCCTCTGAACACTTTGCATTATTAGGCACAATTTGAACTACTGTATGGAAAAGTAGAGTTGTAACTTCAATGTGACTTTCTCTATGCCTCGATGTTCTTGGTTTAATAACTGAATCTTTTTTTATGAATGGTATCACTTATGACCTGGACATATTAACGTTTCAAGAGGTCTATCGACAGATACCTTCCAGCAGTCTACGATAGCTTTCAGTAAGGGCTTACCCCTCTCCTTAGAGAGATAGAGAGTGCAGGCCTCAGTGCATATTGAAACAAGGTAATTAACCATTAAGATCAGAGCTGAGGCTGACAATGAACTCCAGAACAGGCTCATCAGCTCCCAAATCAAAGGCAGCTTTCAGGCCCCAGTGTGGAGAGGACACCCAGGGTGCAGGCAGAGAGGGAATTCAGAATGTCCATTCATCATGAAAGCTGGATGAATCTCCAACTGTGAGTGCTCTGGGTCAAGCCTATTCCTCTAGTCAGGAGTCCGTATTGTTTCACTGTTCAGGTGACGTTTGGCCAGTTGTGTGTTAGATTTTTTTGGGGGTCCTTTTTTTCTTTCTCATAGTTGTGTCAACGCCACTTCTCTCCTGTCATCCATCGACAATGGCACACTGTGACCCTTCCTTTAATGTGAGTGGTGAGGGGAGGCAATTAGCCTATTCATAAGCCAGTCTGTGCTAGCATTGATTTGGAAAGAGAAGGGTGCATTTTCTGTGTAGTAGTCTTTGTTTTTTCTATGTGTGAGGTTTATCTACCTCTTATTGACAGCAACATAGCCTAATTTTGTGATCTACCAGCAGATGTTTGGTGTGAAAGAATTCCTCTAAATGTTGATTAGCTTTTCTAACTCAGCGTAATTACATCTTATTTACTTTTCTCTCTCTTTTTGTGGGTTAAATTCAACATCCCCAAGCACTGCCAGGATCCTCACCTGCCAAATCTGCTCCTGGGTTGGTGCTCTGTGTGTGTGAGAGAAAGAGAGAGAGAGGGAGGGCTGGGAATGGTTTCCCATCCAGTGTGCTGATTTGCGGTGGATGCAATGAAAACACGTGGCTGAAGGCTGTTAAACAAGGCCTACTGGCTCCAGGCCCACTCGTAAATAACAAGAGAGGAAGCGCTCTCACAGGCCCACCTTCACTTGGAGCTGCTCCTTCTAGGAGCTGCTGTTCTGTGAGAGCTGAAGCTTCCCCCACTACAAGGCCTTTGTGACTCAAACAGCAGCGTTACAAATATCCAGGAAAAGTGGCTTTAATAGGGTCGTTCATTTCATCATTGCCATCCCTCTAGGACATGTAACATGTAGAATCTCGAGCTGTTTATTACATTAAACAATTCCTCTAGGAACCACAACGATTTAAGTAATAAGGCAAGTCTGCTCGGCATTAATTGAAAAGGTAATTTGTCATTTTAACCTTGATGCTTCCACAGCCCAGTAACCTCCAAACTGTAAATTCAGCTCAACCTGATCAACGTTTTCCCTTCTATGCAGACTTTTATGAGAGTTATTGTAACAGCCCTCCCGCCGCGTTCTTAAACTAAATTATCCTACTTTATTGGGTATTCCATGCTACTCTGTTGCAAAATGGGAGATATTTGTTATTTGAGCGTCTGCCTCTCAGCATGATGCCCAAGCCAGCGTTTAAACATATCTGCTGTCTCCCTGCATGTGGAGCCTGACAGAGCCTGTCATTACTGTGTCAGCATGGAGGGGAATAGCCTAATTAAACAGTAGACAGAAACGTTGCAGCGTTTGCTAACAGAAGGGTAATTGTTCTTTTTTCTCCTAAAAAAAAGTATAATCCTCTTCTTGAATGTGAGATGATTTCCCTTTTTTATCGGCTTTTGGTGATTACTGTTTGTATTCAGCTGGCCAATCATCTTCCAGATCCAGCCATAATGATGTTGGTTGTATAGCCCAGATTCAGCAGATTAAAGCTTATGTGTACTTTGTACCTCATCCATCCTTGCAGGGACTTCAGAGGGCTTTATGAAAGGGCCATAGGCTACATATATGAACACTAAAATCCCATTAAAGAGGCTGTCCGATTTCATCAACAGGTTGGTGTCCCTGAGGCCTTGGTGGGCTGAATGGGTCACAGTACTAATGTAACTGGATGAAGTGTTTCTCATTCCTCTCAGGCCCCTGGTGACTGGGTGCTTCTTCCTCTCCCTTCCTGGTGCTGTGTAATAACATGACCTGGGTTGACCCCGCGTTGCCAGGACAGATTCATAGGCCCCGCCTCAGGCCTCTTCCTGCTGTGGCTAATGAACACCAGCATTTGAAGAGGACGATTTGAATGGAAAAGAGTAGCCTTCTGTAACGTTATTACGTTTGAAGTCATGTACGCCTAAGATGTAATTCTGTGACCCTTGCTACCTTTGAAATGTTAATGAAACCTTTCAGATTGAGAAAATAGAGGTTCATCTGTAGTGTCATGTTAGCAAGTCTCTGCTAGGACACAAGGTTCTATAGGACACCTTTGGGGATGTTGAGACTTTTGTATTGATCTGAGAAGTGTTCCGGGATAATGCAAAACAAGTTCTGTATCTCGGTTGAAATAAGGGAGGTCATTTTGTCCCTTTTTGTAAGCCGTTTTCTTCTGCCCCTCGTCGTTAAGAAGTGGCCTGCTCTGATTTTAGCCTGCATTCATTCATTTAAATTTAAATTCCAGACATTACGTGCTTTCTTTTTTGTACACACTATAGGCTGTGAATAGAACTTATACACTATAAGTTCCAAGCAGGGCGGTATTCGTCCTCTCTGATTACACAGCTGTGGTGCATATTTTATACTTGACTTTTAAAACCTGTTTCACATCCATTTAGTGGGCGTAAGCATTCAGATACTGTGATGTGCTACATAGTCAGTCACGTGGGGCTACTTAATGACGGAGGGAGGATGTGTGCAGTGTGTGTCCTGTCCGTCATCATTTGGTTATTAAAGACCCCTAAATAATGACTTTGCTGCTTACTTTGTGTCTTGTTTGGTCACTGTAATGCAGAAACAAACCTTGAGATATTGCTGCAGTTTGTGTCGCTGCAACGACGGTAGACAAACAGCGACTTAATAACATTATTTTGAATACCAAGATTGTAATCACAATAACGGTCACAATGATTAGCCCTGGGTGGACATATTGTGTGCTACCTCTCGAGTGCCTTTCTAAATCCCCAGAAGATCGTAGGACATGGCCCATTAAGTTCTATATGTTCTCGACAATATTAAACCTGCTTACTTGACCAGGCAAGCTGTAATCAACATTCGAAAAACGAACCTTATTCAAATGTGCTCTTATGGATCTTGATAATGATTATCTTCTTTTGTTGGACCCAGAGAAAGGCTTCACCCATTTTAGAAATCCTCCACTACACAATATTCTAATGTGACATCTGCCCTTCCCTTAGTTTCAGCCGTTTGTTGCCATGACAGTGACACACGAGGATAATAACTCGCAAAGCAAAAAAAAAAAAAGCAATTTGCTGCATTCATCATCTCCAGAGAAAAGACACCTGGTCCTGGTCGTTCTACTCGGTTAACCGCATTGGTGAACAATAAACGGACAAAGGTCAGCGCGCTTCAGCAGAGAACAACGAGGCCCAACAACGCTATGCCACTGTACCTCCATAGCTGGCTATCAAATGTGTCCACCGGAACAGAATGACTGTCTCAAAGATAGAGTATTAGAAGGAAATACATCCCTAGGCTTTATGAGACGGTGTATGAGCTGTAATAACATTACACTGAATTGACAGTTATGCACCTTCAACCGACAACAAATAATTCCGAGAAGTTAAGGCTGCATTTTGAGCCAAATGGGAAATTATGTCTTTGGTGACTATGGTAACAGAAATGGCTTAGAAAGAAATATCTTGACAAACAGCTTGAGAGCCATGAAACTTTAGGCCTATAGACGTAGGCCTGAGGGTTGTTCATAGAAGTGCTACGTTTTCAATATGTGATAATCAAATACGTTTCGCCCACATAGGCTATTTCTGTTCACGCTATACAAACAAATATCCTTGCCCTCTGGCAGTTGTTGCAGCCCTCGTTTCCCCTCTTTAAATTTACCATCTTTACTATTTTCAACTGAAGGTGCCTGCTCTTGTTGCCCCTGTGTCGGAGATGAGGTACTTCATCACACAGATAACCTGGCGGGCTGAGGCAGAGACACAGCACAGGAAGGGGAGGAGAGCTGCTTGTGAAGTACAGATCAGCTCTGTTAAAGTTTGTATGATTAATTCGGTGCTTGGTAACACACTGGCGCTGGAACTACGCCGGTGTTTCTCTCTGGCGGCTCGTACTGCAGTTTCCCTGTGGTGCCGACGGGGACAGATGGATGGAGTGAGATGAGCTGGGGTGTAATCTGTCTCCTCCATCACAATGTGGGCCTGTTGACTCTCTCTGATAAGACTGTTCACCGAGGAGGTCCTCTGGTCTCTGACAGAGACCGGGTTCTGGCCTCTGTACTTTCAGTCACCATTCATCGAGCCTAGCTATCTAGCCTGACTAACACTATTATTTTCTTACACAAAATTGAAGTAGCCTCCACTAAACGGAATGCTTCTGGATGTTAAAGTATGTGGTAAGTGCTCAGAGCTATCCCACAGATGTGAGTTGTATTGTTTGCTACTGTGTTTAGCCTAGCATACAGTTCAGGCATAACACCTCCTCAGAGTTTGCAACACGCTATAAGATGTCCTTCCCCAACAGGAATATGCCTATTCTACTGTTGTGTTCTCACCCATGTCTTAGCATTTCTCTGCCCAGTTCTTCTTTCTGAAGAAAATTGGACTTCTCTGAAATCCTTTGTGGGCCTTCTGCATCTGAAAGGCATTCTTGAGCAACACTGTTGTGCTGTAATAATACAGTTCTTTCTGAAACAGTCCTACGTCTTTGTGGCTCCCCTTGATCAAAAAAAGCATTCAATACCCAGTGAAAGATGTATGAAACCCAGTCCTTGATTCGGTCTATTGTAATGATGTGGTCATACATTTGCAAGCCTCGTCTAGTTAGAAGTTACATTATTTCATTAGACTCCTGCTTGTCATTCCTTCCTCTACTGTTTCTCTGCATTTGTCGTCACTTCTGTTTTGAGCCTGACTTAAACCAATTTACAGCCAAACCAGCTTTAAAGTGAATTCTAGGACCCATTTAAACCACAGCTTGAGGGGCAGGACCATAACTCATCCATGACCTCAACATTTGTTAGTGCGAAAAAGAGAACACAAGTACAAGCTAGACAGCGCCTGGAGGCTGTACATGAGAGACCACACATATTTGGCAGCATCAAAAATATAAAAACACAGCTTTCTGAGATGTTCTGAAGTCTCAGACAAGGCCCAGCTGACCAATTTTGTGTTTGTGAGAGGCTTTGAGAGGACATATTCTAATATTTTCAAACCTTTGGGCTGTTCACAATGTTCTCTATTTTTTACCTGTTATTGGAAGCCTTTATTTGTCTTTCCCTGCTGAACATGTGCAGTAGGTTGGAAGGATTTGTTAATCATTGAGTATCCATTGCACGTACTTCTAGTCTATTCAGACATGTCTCTCTTATTAAAATAGTGTAGTTCTGTGATGCTGTATCTGTGGTATTTTTGGAGCCTGTGCAACTGTCTTTATTCCTTTTCCTGGTGTCTGGGCAATTGAAATGTGCCCAGAGAAACTGTGAAGCCGGTAAGTCAATCCTTTACACCAGAGAACCTATTTCTGTCCTGTACACCGTTCTTCACTGTGACATGTGGGTCTGCTGAGCAGCTCTGAGCCTGTCGGAGCTGGACCTGGGGCTCCCCAGTCTGGGGGTTAAAAGTTTTCAACACCCACAGCTGCCAATATGGCCTACTGTGGAGCCCCACTTAGAAGACAGACAATACCTTTCAGTGTGATGTAGGGCTGGGCGATATATAAAATAAATACAAATCTTGATATTGTCAAAAAATGTACGATATTCAATATATATCTCGATATGTTTGCATTTGCTTTTATAATAATAAAAAAACATGATTTTCTTTTGCCCCCATTAGAAAACAACAAAAACAATTTAGATAGAACAGCTATTGTTACAAAGTAAAAAATGTGTAGTGCAAATTTAGGCAGTAAAAAAAAAAAAAGTCCCTCCCCCAACTCACGTCTCTTACGCGGGAATACGTGACAAGACGAAAAGCTGATGTAATATTGGACGTTCGGCGCGTTCTTTGGGAAAGTATTCTTGAATTTGAAGTATTCTATATTCACGATATCTTCAAATGAACATTGTCGTCAAAAGTATTGCGATATTATCGCTAACATTCGATATATCGCCCAGCCCTAGTGTGATGTAATGGAGAGATTTGAGGTGTGGAGGGAAGAAGAAGAGAGAGAGTGGGAGGTATACATACCTCTCCCTCTGAGTTGCAGGTAAGGGGATGATGACCCACATCACTTGTCTCATGCACGTCTCTGCTCTACCGTCCTATAGGAACCAAGAGGGGCATTTCGTTCTCTTAAGACTTTTGAAACTCCATGAACCTTTTCAAACTCAGGAACCAAACATCAATACTTATTGACTTTGTATTACAAAGTCAGGATTTGGGTCTGTTATAGTTGGCCTAGATTGGGGCCAAGTGCTGTGTTATGTCCAATTCATTGCACAGGACGGTAGGTAAGATGCCCACCAATGCAGAATAATTCACCATGTTTGTGTCTTGCCAGAGGATATTCAGGAGTAGTGATGAAGACTAGATGGAGCACTGGGGGTCTGACCTTTTCAGTGGCCTCTGTGCGTGTGTGTTGGCATGGCATGACTGATGCATATTATCATGGCAACTGAAAGCCAATTACTCTGGTCATCACGAGCCCCTCAAGGCCTTTCTGTCTAATGTAATACACTACAGTAGCCTGTTCCCGGTGCACAGCCTCTTGTAGCTTTGTGTTTCTTCATGTTATTCCCCAGGTTTGAGTGCTAATGACACAGTCAATAGGACCCCCCTGAGCCTCCCATCTCTCCCTGGCTCAGATGAGCTGCTGCTCCACAAAGCAGGAGGGCTGTGCGTCTCAGAGCAACAGCTGAATTACATTCAGTTTCAGTCATCTGCTTTCTTCAACACAAAACACCATTATTGTGGCCCTTCTAACCCAGTCCTCTTGGCGTCCTTGAATGAGCCATAGAGCTGATGAACTGGGTTCCCAGAATTAGAATGGGAGCTTTCCCCAGACACACTGTATTAAAGGTCATGACCAAAAACTGATCAAGTTATTGCTGGTTTTGTTGTCTATACAGGAGATTTGCTAAGAGACTGGAAGGAAATCAGAAGAAGCAGCTCCACAACTTCAAAATGTTCAGAGACTACAGATCAGGCCGAGCCACAGGTGAGTGCTCTGTGTGTGTGTGTGTGTGTGTGTGTGAGTGACCACCGCAACCCCTCAGGGGTCCTCTCACGACAGGTGGAGTGTCCAGATTTCACAGCACAAAGAGGATTTACTGGCAACATTCTGCTTCACACCTGATAAGACTGTCGCTGTCCCCTAGAGGGGGTGTTTCCTTCCATCCAGAAGAGCCTCCTCTTCTCTGCCCAACCCCCTGGAGCTGCCCTCCACCGTCTCCTTCACACACAGATGCAGCACCATCTCGCAGGCTTTCATCTTCACTGCTTTCATTTGATCAGCGCTGTTTTCCATGTTTCGTTTTGTTTGATTTCACGCAGGCGTCGGAACCTGCTGTTCTCTCTGTGTTTGTTTCTGTCCGTCAGGGCTCCTGATCCGAGCAGCATTTAGCTCATCCAGGCTCACAGGCCTGATTCAGACAGAGCCGTGACATGCATACCTCTCCACTGTGACTCAAACCTCATAGGAAATAGGAACATTTGTTTTCTCATTTAAAATGTGCGCCAAAATAAGACAAACGTGTACAGAACACATGTAAGGGCCGTGTATGTACAGAAAGTGTCGATTTCCCTGAGATAAAAAAAAATCTGAAGGACTGTTCTACAATACTACAAGATAATACGACCTAAGTGTGCCACGAGAAGCCTTTCAGAGGCTTGAGCACTGGAGGCAAGAGATAGGAAGAGAGAGAAAGAAACAAGGACAGAAAGGGAGAAAGTGATTTCCACAAGGAATGGAACATGGAGTGGGATTAGAGACAGAAGCGGGAGCTCAGGAGAGAGGAAATTAAAGGAGCTTCTTCTTTGCTGATCTTCCTTTGAGCGATGCGTGTTCTTTCCTGTCGCCCTCACCTCCAGGGGCACGCGGACGGGTCAGATGGTAACGAGCGCATTGTCATGCGTGCTCCATCTCCCTCTGTCTTGCCCACTGCACATACTCACCTCTCTCTCCTTCCGGTTGTCCCTTGTAGAAGTGTCCCTTCTCCTCCTGTCTTCCCTTTACCTGTCGACGCAAGTCTGTTTCTGACATTATGAAGACGTCACACATCTCCCGTGACTAATTGGATCCCGACTGAGGTCCATGTCCTCTCTGTGGCCTCGGATGCCAGAGGCATGATTATCAGAGGGAAAGTGAAGGTGTGAGGCTCTCAGCTGACGAACCACATCCTCTTAATTGGTGAGCGTGTGGGTGTGGAGGTCAGGGCACAGGCTCAATAGTTTCTTTTCAAGTTGTGACTGGCATCGGAATGCTCTGAAATGAGAGAGATGATGGTAATGAAACTGGAGTGCGCGTTACCGAACAACAATGAAATGAGCAGGCTCAGGTGTGAGCAGAGAGCTGATTTGGGTGTGAATAGGTCTAATTAGGACGGCTTGGTTGGCTTCACATCAATGTAGCCTCAGGACCTGGAACCAGTTAGTCCTTCAGTGGTGTGGTACCGGTCATGGACACATTGTTTTTCTCCAGTAAGTTTTGCCAAGACTTTTGACATTGAAACGAAGAGACGGTCTGAACACTGCCAATGTTGAATAGGCTTCAGTTTGTCTGAAGCAGATTGCATATTTATTCCAAGGGACCATGGCAAGCTTGTTCAGCTCCCAAAAGCCGTTGCATACCTCCCATGTAGTGCCACTTGTGTTTTAAAGGATAGTTTGTGCTAATAGAAGCATTTCTTCGTATGTGGGCAGAGCAAATGTTTCCTCGCCTTTGTGGTGTATCTGGATGGTGAATTTGAGCCCAGTGACCTGCAGGCTGTGACTGATGATGGGGAGCCCCTGCTGCACCAGGGCTTCAGCTGTAGAGAGGGGTTGAGATGTATTCTGCTCTCCTTATAAAATTGGCTCCCATCAATATTCATGCTGGGGGTGAGGTGTGAGTGTGTGAAGGGGGGGGGGGGGGTTCTCCTTAGAGATCATCTTGGATTTAATCCAATTTACAGAATGTTACTATTGCCTAGGCTCCCAGCTGTCCTCTCGCCCCAGAAAAACAGGATCATTTCAGCAGAAGGTTCTAGAACAGAAAACACCACAGTTGTTTTTTTATGGTCCCTCTCTTCTACAGAGTCTATTATTTTTCTTCATATCCCGTGAGGAACAACCCAGTCTTCCCACTGTAGCACCATAGAGGCCCGTTAATGAGGTGTGGACCTGATTGGCTACTTTGGAGTCGCCTCAACCTCTACTGTCCAGTTGATAATCTACTTAGTCAGGGTAGAGATGGAGAGAGGGTGGGGGAGAGAATTTTCCTATTTTCTCTGTGTAGTCCTCCCATTCATATGCAGTCCTCCCATCTACAGAGGGCAAATGGGTTAATGAAATACCATGAGCGTTCATATCTGACATTTGTATCGCCTGTCAGAGACATAACGGTATGTTTCATTGATCTCAAAATGGATGACACCAAATACCACAGCAGTTCTTTAAACTGGCAGAACCTTTAAATATCATCCAGCTTTCTTGCTCTCTGAAGGCTTGGCCAGGCAGCGTTCTGACACCTGTGTTTGATTGGAAAGGGCACATTGGTCGAGCATTCTACACTAAATGTACACTACTTTTGGGGCTTAATAAATTATATTCAATACAGAAGAGACATAATAATAGAAAGCAAAATCTCAGTGATGGGCTGGAAGGATATGTTGCCTAAAGGGCCTGTGGAGAAAGAATAGCCCCAGGTGATTTAGAGTGTATGCATCACAGTGAGACAGCTCAACATATCCAGCTCGACCATAAGCGAGTCACTGTACTGTGCATCCTCTGGAAGAAGTCTATACTATCATGCAAGGAATCTGTGCGTGTTGTGTGTGTCTGTCTGTGGTTATTATGTGATTTTGTATTTGACTGTACTTTTGTTATTTCATGTTTTGTATTTTATATGCATTGTATTTCTATGTATTAATTTGTGAAGCACTTTGAGATGCAACTTTTAAAGGCACTATATAAAATTACGTTTTATTGTTATTATTATTAATTAAACTAACACCAAATCAACTAACCAACATTGTAATCACCAGCTGCATCACAGGTACTGCATGGGGTCTGTAACTTGATTATTTTGGCCTGATCCTTGGTCAGTCATTGGTGTCGAAACTCTAATCCTGCCTCCTCTGTCGGTTTCTTGAGGCATGGATGTACCGAGCTGCAAATGGGCACACATCGTTAATATAACAGAATTAGAATGGAAGCTTTCCATTTAACAGAGAACATGTATAATACATTTTGATCAACATGACATAAGCAATTGATAATGTAGGAAACAGAAGACAAGTGTAGGCTACGTAATAATTTGCATGAATGTACCAGAGCATTGGCAATTAGTTTAAAAGAATGAGAAATTGCTTTTATGATGTGCATAAGTGACTAGGTGACGTTCAGGTTGAACAAGTACTCTTGAGAATTTCAATTGGGACCTGAGAAATGTGAGAAAAACTGTCATCCCCAGCTGCATCACAGGCACTGCTCTATGTCTATAATTCCAGGAATCTGTATGTCACCTTGTTCATCACAGGCACTATGTATATTTGCAGAACTCTGTGTTTGTGTGTCTCACCGACATCTTAATCACCAACTGCATCACAGGCACTGTGCACTAGTCTTTTTAATGCACACACAAGAAAGATAAAGAGGATTGACAACAGTGTGGAACAAGGTTGTTGGAATGGAAATAAAACAACAACAAAGGTTGCTTTCACTTGTCAAAGCATGTAGGCAAATTAGTATTTTATATTATATGAATAGTCTCATACTTCGCAAACCATGGAAAGACCATTACTGTTTTCAAATATGAGGTCATGTGTGGCCTAAGGAGATTTAAATAAGAGACTGCACAGACCCCCCCCCCCCATTTCACCAATATATTTGAATTCAGTCTGGAAAACATTTATTTAGGACCAACATGTGAGGAAAATATGGAGACTGCTGTGTGCCTATGCTTGAGTAGCCTTCACAAGGCCAACACTACTGAATACAAGCCTGTCAGAGGCTTGTTTAGAAGCTGCTCACTTGAACCAGCTGGTTTCACCAGCATGCCTTGTGTTTGAGGACGTCTATTTTGAGGGTTGGTGGGCTGTCAGATGTTACTGGTTAATGTCAGCTTTCAAATACTGCAGAAGGTCAAAGGACTGCTCAACAGAGCTTAGCTACCCTTTACAACTGTCCTCGGACCACACATACAATAGGGACCAGACAATGATTGGTTAAAATGATCTAATCCATGTATTTTCCCATTCATTGCTAATTTGTCATTTTTTGTGTTGTTTAGATGTCCCGATAAAGATTATATTAAAAAACAAAAAAGTATGTTTTATATGATGTTATGCCTCAAAAGAAAGGAAATACAAATGACCAACACAACCCTAACTTTTATCAATCGAAGTGTATTCCAGTTAACAGCTACTACACATGTTACAGTACTGTAGCTATGTTGGTCTACTGTAGAGCATACACACATACGTAGATCACATAATACCTTTTTGGCCATTTCTGTAGCATTCTGCAGCAGCACAATATCCATATCCAGGAAAAGTCTCTGTAGACTGAGTAAGCAACATTACAGCTCCACCAACCAGACACCTCATCTATTTCTTTAATTGCATCCAAGCTGTTTAAAAATCTATGCTGAGAACATTTCTGTGTCCATGGTAGACACAGTGTAATGGTTTGGCCTTCACATTGGAAATCAGACTGACAGGCTTTTCCATTTGCCGTTTTTCCATTTGCCATTTGTTATGAGTGCTCCCCTCAGTCACTGTTTCCCTGTTATGTTTATGTAGTGACATGAAGAAGGTTGAAGTCTATATTTCTTCCAGATACTGACTGCGCTAGGCTGAGGAGTGTTAACGAGAGCAGGGATAAACAGCTCAGCTGCCTACAGCCATGGCACATACCTCAACACCCTCTCTCGCTCTCTCTATTTCATCCACAGTGATGGTGCCATCTAAGGAGGCCCCCAATATTGTAATCTTCCATAGAACGTTCTGTGATATTTAAAGCCGCATATTTAAAGTCCGTTGTGTGTTGCACAGCTAGCTTTTGACTTCTTATAAGTGTTTTTACAAATTCACACAGAGATGGCATCTATAAAAAGTTGATGACAGTGAATTAAATGGATTTGATACTATTGACTACGTTTAGGTGTGGGAAGTGCATTGTCAGACTAAAAGCCCAGCTCCGCATTTGCTTGAGACCCTCGGTTAATTATTGGAAATAATGACTGGTTACTAATCACTGAGCACAATAGTATTTTTCAGTTTTTCACACAAACTTGCATCCCCTCTGACAAGTACGGACAATTTTCTTGTTGTTAAAATACGTAGAAGGACCACTGACCACTAACTAAACTAGCTCTTCGAATTTGCGGAAAAACAATACCTACTGCTCGCCGTCCGTAAAAGCGATTGACAGCATAGTTACCGGTTAATCCCTTGCTTCGCCGGCACGTGAGATTGTGTAGTAGTTCTTTCCGCTTTTCCAACATGTAACAAAACCAACGTGTGTGTGTGTGTGCGTAATATTGCCACAGGCAGAAACTGTAGTATCCATCTCCACCCACTTTCCCGTTCCCACACTGCAGATCTCTGCCGAGCGACGCCGACTGGAACAGATCTTTCTCTTCTCAGTTCAAAGGATTTACTTAGAACATTTTGTGTCAGCGATCACGAAGATAGTTCTGCAATCAGCTTCCGTGAACAATGTTTCTCTTGCAATATACAGGTAGGATTCAACTTCCACGTATTTCGTCCTTTTACTTGTCTATTTCTACGTGCACTCCCTTATACGATGTCCCAAGACATGGGCTACCCATTTTCTACAAAGAAACAATTGAGCGCGCTTTTGACATTCATCATTCATATTTAACGATTTTAGCAAGTCCACAACAACGTGACACCCTGAGACAATACAGTATGCATTTCTTATGTGTAACTATCACTTATGTGGAGCAGCCAGCTGTTTGTATTTTAAACTGATGTGCCGGAGTCGAATTGATGAGACGCAACCATACATTGTTGCACAGTTGTTTGAAAACCCAGTGCACTGTGGTGTGTAACATCCAGAGTAATCACTATATTCTGAAATATGGTAGTACCATATTATGTAAATGTATGACGACACTTGTGTGTATTTTAAAGTTTTTTTTTTTTTTTTTTAAGTGTCTGAATAAACCATCTGCTGCCTTATGATTTACCTTGTGTAGGGTTAGGGTTAGGGTTGTCAACTTGTAGCCTAAGAGACAAGGGGACACCGTAACGAATTTAATGTTTTATTTACTCGTCATGACTTCCTTAGAATGGATCTATAGTTATCGTTTAGCAGGGGTTTTCTCTCTGATAGTCTGTTCTAGCTGTTGTGTAAAATGTCATTTACGAAATGTCACTGCTACATTCTAATTGGAAGAAGGGGAGGACTTCATACTTCTCTGCGTTTCACTCTGCTCTGCTCTATAACCCCGTATGTCATAAGATCAATTCATAAGTTGAAACGTTTCTTCTGGCCTCAGATGAAAGCTACAAAGTGCATTCATGTATGGGAAGGAAGGAACATTAATGCAAGGAGAGGAAGACTAGTTGGTCTATGATATGGAGATTGAGGTGGTCATGCCTCCTCTTTCATTAACTCACACATTTCTCTACAAGGCCAGGAGGAGCACAGACATCTTTGCATCATTCAGTGACTGAAAGTTGAGTCTAAAGTCTTGAACTGGCAACTTTGATGGAGCAAAGGTTTCTGGCCAGATCAATGAGGGTGCAATCTTAGAATGGCACAATCATGTTCGGACTGGGAGACTCAAATCATCAGTTTAGGGGACGGAGAGAGTTTGAACTTGAAAGGGTCTGTGTGAACGAAATTCACAATTCTCCTCAGGATAGGATAATTGATTAAGGGGGATTTTCTAACTCCTAGGCCCTACAGTATGAATTGATTTGGTCGCTTTAGAAAAGCTTTCTTTTCATTGTGAAGATGCAGACATACTAACATTTCAACAGTAAGTGGCACTCTTGTGGACTGTGGGGAATAGAGAGGCAACATAATGGAACGTGAAATGTGAAAAGCCTGTGGATACCTCTGGCAACAGACTGTTGGTGAACACATTCATCAGTGTATCCAATTCTAAGGAGGTGACATACAAAGTCAGTGTAACCTGGTTAAGGATCATTCAGGAAGGCCTTGGGGGCCACAGAGAAGATGAGCTCTTTCAGGGTTCTTGTAGTCACAACACAGGCTAAGTTGCTATGGCCTCAAGCCATTTTCATGCCATATTGCAGCCTAAGTGTGTGGCAATGTGCCAGTTTAGCTGCCATGGGGCAGAGATAGTAATATGATTAATTATACTGCCCCTCTGAAAGTAGTTCTCATTAAACTATGGTGGTGCATTCTCTCTTTGGTCCACTAATGTTTTAAACATTTTTTTGGTTCTGAATAATATGGGGAGTCAATATTCTGTAAGTGAACAACATATGTTACTGGGGATGATGTAGCTTTTAGGTTGCCTTAAATCAATTTTGGCGACTCTTTGGTGATTTTTCTTACTGCTACTTATTCAAATCTTTTCCACATTAATTGTATATATTGTTATATTAGGAATTGCAATAACATGGTTTTATATAGTGTAGCTGATGGAAAAGGGCTGTTCTGGTCTTCTATACAGAATGTTTTTGTTTTCCCACTTCTCCTCATGGTGGATGAACCTGCAAATCCGCATTCCCAACACTTTGTAGCTAATTTAGAGTGGTGGTATCCAGTGGTGGGTAACTGATAATTGATACTGCTCCATACCCTGCTCTGTCCCTGATAATGAGAGATGCGCTGCTTTGTGTCCTGCTGGCTAAGCAGTCTGAGGACTATGTTTTATGCAACGTTGTGTTTCCTGTCAGAGGAGGCCATTTTTTTCACGTGATGAAAGAAGTTACATATTTATCCTCACCGCCTGTCTGGGCTCCTAGTGGGAATGAGATGCACATATGGAAATGACAATGGCAATTATAGAGGCACAACTTTCTGTCTCAGCAGGTATCGATAAAGGATACGTTTTCTTATTATGTGCATCATCCATGGGACCATTTTCTAACTGGACAAATAGTCCCAGTACACCAGTCATCGTCACATGCTTTTGTAACGCTCATATTAAAATAAACAAGTCCAACAAACTCACATAAAACAATTTGAAAGCACTTAATGAGAAAAATGTGTGACTTTTAAGTAGGGCCTAATTACATTTTACGAGAGGATTGTCCTCCTATCTGAGAAGTGCCAGAGCGTAAAGCATTGTTTGATGAAATCAACACAGCCCAGCCCTTTCCCATCTGTTGAGCCGATGTTGTGGATTTTGTTTTAACTAGTGCTGTGCCTGTTTGAAGAAAATGCTTCTGTGATCTTACACATGGGGTGGGTTCTTGAACATATCTTGCCACACGGAAGGATACAATATTGGAGTGATCCATGTCTCCATCCCTTAGTGCAGCAGTTGCTCAACATGTAAAGAGCAAACTTTAGATATTTATCGCAAACCGCTCATCCAATCAGCTTCTCACTCGACACTGCACATTCCTGGATCCTAACGCAACACACCTGCCAAATGTCTTCATACAGTACCCTGTTCTCGAGATAACGAGAACAGGGTACTGGTGTGATAGCTACTGTTTCACATCTTGTCTTCACATTGTGCCTTGTAGAACCCATCTGCGCTGGCCTGATAGGCGAGCTGGATGGTTCACATTTACATTTAGTCATTTAGCAGACGCTCTTATCCAGAGTGACTTACAGTAAGTACAGGGACATTCCCCCGATGCAAGTGGGGTGAAGTGCCTTGCCCAAGGACACAACGTCATTTTGCACGGCCAGAAATCGAATCGGCAACCTTCTGATTACTAGCCCGATTCCCTAACCGCTCAGCCACCTGACTCCCATAGTTTAGGAGATGACTGGGTTTTCTCTGACTTGTATTGGTGCTGTTGAAGAATGTGTAGGACTGTGTGACAGAGCCCTGAGAGCAGCAGCAGCCAACCGTCCAGTGTAAATCAGAGGGGGAAGCATGGCAGTGTGGAGGCGTCTCGGGATCAACTGTGGGCCTGGTAGGACCCAAGCTGATTGACTGGAGTTCTTTGTCAGAGCAACTTTGAAGATCCGGAAGCCTTCCAGGAAGTCTTGCGATTGGAGCTCAGGTCTGAAGCAAATGCAGGAGCTGCAGGAGGGTTGGTGGAGTAGACAGTCTCTCCCAGCTCTGATTGTAATAACAGTGAATAGGACAGGATTGAGGGCGTAGAGCTGAAGTGTAAAACTCTACTGACAATCTGTATGAGAAGTGGAGAGGATGAAGGAAGCTGGATTAGACTCCTTACCAGGGAGCTGTGACTGCTGCGTGTGATGGAACCTCTCTGCACCTCCATTCTCAGTCAGAGCCAGGCCTTCTGTCCTCCATATCAGTCCCACTGTTTTCCTCAGTCTGGGCATTTGATCCCCTGGGTGAAGTTGTGCCAGGCACAGTCAGAGAAGTAAGGATCGGTCCTGCTGCTGAACACAACATTAGGAACTCAACTTAAACGTTCACTGCAGGAGGCCCCATTAAAGTACCCTGGTCATTTTAGTGTGTTAGGCTAGTTCATACCAGAAACTGTCCCTAGTTTGGCCTTTATCGTCTCCCCCCTGTGCCCTAGATGGACGTGGGGAGAGGGACTCTGAGGAAGCCTGTGGCGGTGGTATTGTACTGTACATCATCCTCCCTGCCCTGTGGCCTTCTCAGAGATAAAGTGAAACTGAGTTTTTGTTGTTGCTCAGGAATCCCTTCCCCCCCTTCCCAGCACTGCCAGGATAAACAATTGGATGTAGCACAGCACAGGCCATGATGGATCACCAGAAGGGTGCAGGACACTACATCTCTGAGTGTGCCTGTGTCCACCGCTGCCTAAGGATGCACCAAAATACATCTGCTTGCATTGCACTGATAATGAAAAAAAATCTCATATACATACCTGTCATTGGATGACTAATTGGTCACCATACCACAATTTAGCATAAATATGACATTTTGCACAAATCATTCACATTCTGTGTTTTTACATCAGGATGGACCACATTGTATTTTACACTATATTACGAGATATTTTATCTTTAACGTTGATGTCATGTGATTGTGCAGGAAGTTATCCACCTATCTGCTTCCCATTTGATGTTGAACAAGTCCTCATGGTGAGTGATACCAAGGGTGCGTCTCACTACCCATACTTCCATACTATTTAGTATGCCAGAAAAATATTTTTGCTGTCCCAATACACACATTGGGATGTAAAATGCAGTATGCCAAAAATACCAAGATGTTCTACTGCATCCGGTCTCATTTTGTTGTATGTAGGCCAACATGCTTTTCTGGCTATTCTGACACACCATCTCCGCACAGCAAAAGACATTGACTGAACCATAGACGTTACCAAAACCAGAACTCTGGCTGCCCTCCTCTGGTGTTGTATCGCCAACGTAATTAGTTTTGCACCAACAATTTTTTGTACAATATTGGCATTTTGGCCTACAAACTGACATATGTTTGAGCAAGAGGATCAAAGCTCAAGGCAGAATGTTATGACAAAGTAGTATGTTCCAAGTATATGGACACAGCAGGCAACAGTACGCACTTTGTAAGGGCAGCTGCAGTACGCAATAAAAGTAAAAGGAAATGTATGCGATTTGAGACGCAGGGCTAGAGTTGTGGTTCAGTAGTTAGGCCCAGGGACCTGAGGCGTCCACTGAGACTGCCTGTCTGGAAAGCAGCCCTCCCTCTGTAATGGAGATGGAAAGCCAAGATCTATATGGCCTTCCGGCAGGAGAGAGAACTCCCTGGAGAAAAGAAAAGCCTAATGAAAAACAAAATAGTACTGGAAAGAGAATATAGCGACATAACCAAGAATACATTATTAAAAGAGTAGCACAAGCCCTCTGGTTACTGAGTTGTCTACAGGGTTACTTTGGCTTTAAAATAATGTAATCTTCTTCAGCTCGTCTGCACCTCCTAAATAGAGCTCTACAAAATAATTTCCACTTTGATTGACTCTTTGTACAGTCTTCAAGACTTAATACATTTGTTTATGGCCTCTGACTTCCTCAGAAGGGAATGAACATTCAGACATATTTGCTTGCAGAATTACAGTAATTTTCCATTGGCTTCAGTCAGTTGATGCGGTGCCCCTTATGATTTTTCTCCTCGTTTGGTGTAAACATGTGTACACACCCCCAATAAGGCAAAGAAAAGAGATTCACATCCAGCTTATCCTATGGAGCTGGTATGAAGGGCTCAGTGTTTGAGTCTGACTGAGCTCAAAGGAAGGCCTGTACCTGCCTGTTTACGCTTTATGCTTGGCTGGAACCAGTCTCTCGCTGTTTGTTTTTGGGTTGCTTTTGCTGAATTCAGCAAGGACAAATGTGTTCACTTGCTTTTTTCAAAGGCTGTCCTTGAGGCTTGAGAAGTCAGTCTTTGTGTGTGTGTGTGTGTGGGGGGGGGGGGGGGGGGTATGCGGGTATCACTGAATCACCATTTCAAGAGAGCATGAGGAGATTGTGTCCATTTTAAGCCAGAGGAATGTATGTCGAGGTCAGCAGTATTCAAGGGAGAGGATAGGCCAGGACCTCCCCTGGGCATGACCAATCCACTGGTTGTGGACAGTTTAGGTCAGGACGTTATAGCTCAGATCCGGTGGACTTCAGTTTGTGCTTGCCAATACTGTATTAATAGTCCGTCTGTACTTAATTACAACTATTCGTACAAAAACACGATGCTGCCAAGTACTGCATATCGATTTTCAGTTGTGTCAATAATGCTTATAGGCCAAATGTTCTTTATTTCTAATGTACTGTATCACTTTAATCGCCTTGTGAAATACCAGTACAAAGACATTTAATACACTTAAGAACAGGCTCCAGAGCATTTCTTCATACAGTTCCAGGGCTTGGAGACCACTGGAGACTATTGCCGCTCACAGCAAAGCACATTCAAGTCATGGAGCTCTGTACGTTGTCAGTCATCAACTCTACTAAAGGACTGGACTTATGTCAATCCTTCACATCCCCCTCAGTGCCTTTAGAGACTGTACACGTATAGAAAGTAGTCTGCCTAAGGCGGTTATCCAACTCTCTTCAAACAAGAACCTACCAAACCAAATAAAATCATAATAGGGTGGGCAAAAATCCAATGAAATTCCCAGACACCTACAGTACCTGTCAAGTAACATCTCTTCGCTTCACATGCTTGGGGTAACATGTTCTGGCTGAGATCTCATCTGCATTCACCGCTTCATCTCCTGACTCCACTCAACCCTTGCTTCCGAGCAGACACTTTCCCTCAGAAACCAACTCTCTGAGTTTACCTCAACGTCATCTTGTTGGTTTTCTTCTCTGAGCTGAGAAGGCCTGCTACGCCTTTCAAACATAATGTCCCCCCAAGCCAGAGATTTGCAGGGGTCTTAGACAGTTCAGGTACAATGTTCAATTTCGGTTTCATATCTATGGGCATTAAAACATTGATCTAGTGAAGAATCCATATCTCATTCTTGTGTTGTCAGTTTAAAACATGTAATATAGCTGGTGTCTCTAACATTCAGAAGGTAGTGTAGGAAGAGACATTTCCACAGCATAAATTATTCTATATAGCAGTGAAATGTGTCACTGTCAGGGGATTTTTGGTTCTTTGGAGTCGGCATGTTCTACTCTCAGGTTCTGACGTTTTTCAGTGTGGATGTTAAAGCCTGTGGGACAGATGCTGACAACAGCTGACTTAACATCATGGCTCTGAACACTGCCATTACAGAGGAAACATAATTGGATTCACAAATCAAACATGGCTGCAGTTTTATGACGGTGTTCAGCTTTATGGGCAATCTCACAGGGCCTGGTGTGGAGGCTGTCAGAAGTACTTTGAGGTGAGGGGCGGGTATGAATTTGGGTGCTTTTCCAACTTAGAAGGGCGGTTAAGCTGAGGAGATGCGCTGGTTATGGGGGAAGCTCTCCGGGACTGTAAACGGTGCCACCTTTTAGTGGGGAGAGAGTGACTCGGGAACAACAGGATCATGTACTTCATATGGAGTCTGACAAGGCATGCAAGGTAGTCCTCTGCTCATGTAGTTCCCTCTTATAAGCTGGCACCCTGTACGCTGAACGAGAAGGTCAGAGTGTACGGCATGCCCTGGAAGAGAGGATCAGCTCGCATCTCTAACCTGATGCTTACAAGACCCAAAGAGAAGGATGACCACAAACTTCTAACCTTTGTCTCCCCCCCCCCCCCCCCCCCCCCCTTTATAGCTCAATATTATTTACTATTTGGTTGCTGGAGAGGAGGATATGTGGGAGGAGTCAAAAGTCAAAGAACATTGCTGTGGTTTCAGTTTTCTCAGAGCAGCAGGAACCCCAGCATGACCCCCCCATGCTTTCCCTCCCCCTTCCCTCTCACCAGAACATTCTTTGTGCTGCTGACACAGGTCCAAGCAATAGTCAGCAAAGCGGAACGAAGCAAGGATTAATTGTTTTCAATAGGTAAAGAGGGCACCACCAGCCACCGTTTATTCTGGGCACCAGTGAGCTCCCATATGCTGGGTGAAATATGTTCTGTTTCTCCTGCAGTGCTAGCTTTAGCGTATTAGCGAGCTCGCTGGCCCAGAGCCTCCGAGAGCCAGAACTGGGCCAGGCTCCAAGGGCACTATGTTGGTGTTCAGCCCAGCCCAGCAGAACCGACACACAACCAGGACCAGTATCATTCCCTAAGCCTCGAGAAACATACTGGATACCTGTGTGAAGAACCACGTTTGATGTGTATATCAATATTGATGACTGTGTTAAATAACAGCTCTTTCAGTTTGTCATCATTAAGACTATCAGACATACGCTTACATTTCTGTCTTTGGGATTGTCCCCAATGTTCATCAGAGTTAGAATATTTGGAAGGTCAGTCTATGCATTAACCGGCCAACATATATATATATATATATATTATAACCGGCCAACATATATATATATATATATATATATATATATATATATATATTATAACCGGCCAACATGGCCAGCCATACAGGGTCTATATATATATATATATATATATATATATATATATATATATAGACCCTGTATGGCTTTACAGACATTCAAAGGTAGGGATGGAAGTCTTAGACACTTGAAATAGTACCATACTGTGTTGACTGTCGTGTCCTTCACCAAATATAGACTTGTGACGAATTGAAGATATATGGACTCAGTCCTATAAAACAAAGTGATGTATTTCATATGAGCAGATTCCCGTTTATCATCTCAATAAATCTGTGTAACCCCTTTGTACTGTGGCCTACTGTCTATGCTGGGCCAGATTTGTCCAACAGCTGAGTGATAAATCTGCTCTCTGAAGGCCACTGGAGCCTGTGGCTGTTACTGGGCTGATGGATCAGTCCAGAAGGGATGATGGAGGAGTGCCCCGGCTGATGGAGGGAAGACCTAGGATGATGGAGGGATGACAGAGGGAACATCGCTAGACTGATGGACACTTGTTTCAAACTGTGATGCTACCCACCGGTTTAGGGGATTTGTGGTGTCACTGTTGGGGTGTGACCCCACATGCTGGTTAGGAACAAGCTCAGTGCTGAGGGGAACTAACCAATCTCCACTCTCCTACCCTCCAGTAGGATGTACACTGTGTACTGTGCAAAACAACTGTGCCCTGTAATAATAGGGTCAAACTATTTCAATCGTCACACATGATAATCTCCTCATTCTTATCACACCGCATCACTGTTTAATAACGGCCACAGCACCAGCAAAGCACCAGATCAAATCTCCTTGCCAGAACAGAACTTCATATAACAATATTGATGTACAATACATACATTATAATTGCTTTTTCAGTCTGATACCACTAAGGATTTGGGACTGTGTGTGGACTCAATCCCAGCATAGATAATACGTTCTAACTTATTATCTAAGTCTTCATTTCAACATGGGTAGGACTTAGTAAGACGGTTGATCCAATACTAAACCATGGTTCCTGGAGTTTCGTTTCATGAGGGTATGTTGTTTTTCAGCTGACAGTAGATCTAAGTGCTCATTAAACATTTTGTGCTGTCTTTGATGCTTCAGATATAATCAAGCTCAATTATTGGTCAGTCTGTAGGTTTACACAGGGGGATGTTGGGCCTATATAGCTAGCCTCATCAATGATGTAGTAGTCTGAAAGGTGTTTTGATACTTACCCAGTCTTTTCTTAGACTTAAGTGTTAACACTGCTGCCCAATAATAGTAAATAGAAAAGCTTGATCCTTCGTTGTGCACTCTAGCCAGAACATTTATGTCTATAGATGTCCAGTTCTTTCTCTTACACATGCATGCACACACACACACACTCTCTCTCAGACACTCTCTCTCTCCTTCTCACCATCTCTCTTTCACCCACCCACTCACTGACCTACACACACACACCATACACACTGTCATATTAATGTTATTCTGTATGGATGATTTTCCATGTCGCTCTCTCCCTAACCAGCGTCAGTAGTCAAACATTTATTTACAATTCAATTATCTCTCCACATAACTTTCAAATTTCCAATATACATTGTTAACTCAGGCTCACTCACCCCACAAGTGTCCTGAAGACCCACAGAGACGGGGTGTATGTATGTGCAGCCCTGTGTAATATGTACGTGTTTGCTCATGGGTGTATGTGAGGACGACTGCCACATCAATCACCTCCGCTGTGATCAAATGTTTGCTTTAGCCTGCTTTCAGGGATTAAAGTTTAATAGTCGGTTAGCGTCGGACCCCTGAAGATCTGCCTCTCCTCTTCTGCAGCCCTCAGGAGGGGAGGGGGGTGGAGGAGGAGGAGGGAGGGGCGGGCGGGGCTACAGCTGGTGCTGCACTCCGTGTCTGCTCACAGTCAGACGCCCCCCAGCCCTCCTCCCTACGCAGACACTCTCCCCCCCATCCCACTCCTCCTCCTCCTCCATGTCCTCCCTCTGCCCAGATCTCTGGCCTTGTGATGGCTCACAGCCTCCTGCCTGTCTAACTGGTAGTGTGATGGAGACAGAGGGACAGATGGTGGAGAGGGAGAGAAGGAGAGAGAAGATCCAGCCAAACAGACAGAGATACTGTTAAAGACGCTGCAGCGCTGTCCTGTGCATGATCCATAAGACTGTGGTTGTCCTCTATTTAGTGTCTGCTGCTGTGGTACTTTAACAGTGGAGACCCAGTCTGGCTGTGTGCTATTTTCTCTCTCCTCCCCCTGTTGTTTCTCTGCTCTAATCTTCCTGTAAGACCAGATAATTAAAGGCAGAGTGGCAGGGGAACCCTTGGTTGCTGGGTTAATAGAGCAGATTCAGCCTGTTTATCCACATTTCCTCCTCATGCTGTTCTCTCTATTAGGATCTGGGCCAGAGAATCTATGGTGTCAGGCGTCATGGTGATCTAAACTTTTGGGCTGTTCTCCTCTCAGTGAAATATGAGGCTCTGTAAATTAACTGTAAAATGTCACAAAGAAGTGCTAAATGGTATTTTACAGTATCAAAAGGAATGACAGTGCAGGATTGTATTGCTCCATATCTGAAACGGGAGGGGTGGGGGGAAAAAAATCTATTCACATTTGAATCGCGATTCAGTCTGCTAGCGATTGAGATTGATTCACAAATTTCGTGAATCGATTTTTAATCGAATCGTGACCCCAAGAATCAAATCGAATTGTGAGGTACCAAAAGTTTTCCACCCCTATGAAACGGAGTGATGGAATGTATGCGATCTGTTTTGTATGCAATGGAATGCAGCAATCATACATTCATGCGGTGTGTTTGGCAGGTGCATGGCTGAATGTGGATCTGCATTGATGTGAGCGGGCAGACATGTAGCCTGCAGGTAAACAGGCCAGTGTGGAGTTGTGAGGGCTTCTCAGGGCAGCACTCGTTCCAATGGGAGCTGGCTGTTCAAATACTCCCTGGAGCAAACCTGACAAAGGCCTTTGAAGAGCGGAGCTGTCACTGGTAGGATCTCAGCCAGCCCCTCATTAGCCCACAACAGAGACAGGGAGGTATGGAGGTACCACCCCTCTAACAGGTTTGGAGGAGAGAGAGGGCTTGTTCTACTGCCAGTCATACAGTTGGACAGGGGCGGGCAGAGAAGAGGGGGTTAGAGAGAGATTGTAAATACAGCTGGAAGTCATTCTCTGGCTGTGTTTGGGGAGCCCAAGATGTCAGCGTGACAAAAGACACGTTGTCTAATCTGGATTTGAAGGAGTAGCTTGAAGGTGCAACGTTGCGTTTATATTTGAACAATTCTCGATCTTGCCCCTGGCTAAACTCCCCAATAGTTGGTCCTCCTGTGTCTCTCTCTGAATCTTTCACTCCCTTGGCGCTGGAGAGGTTTAACAAGCAGAGAAAGTCATGTGATTGGATGGTAATCAGAGAGAGTTCCCCACCTCCATGTTGGCAGCTTAGCCAGAGCACCAGCTCTGGGCAGCTCTCTCTCTTTAATTGGCCCAGACATTTGCCTCTTGCATTTGTCAATCACATTGGTGGACTGCTTCTCGTCAGGGAACATGTTTCTCTGGTGCTTCTGGTGCTGGCTTGATGTGACTCATCAAGATGTTAGCAGGCTGGGGGAACAAACAGAGAGGGCACAGACCTGACAGGCCTCCGTGCCATCTCCTTATTTAGAACTGTTTTTGTCACTATTAATTATCTTAGCTTTTGCCTCAGCGCCCCTTCTAAAAACAGGAGCCAGCACTAGATGCCAACTGCTTCTGTTCCTTTCTTTTCTCACGACAGCCTGAAGGGCCGAAGGCCTTATTGTCCATTGGGTTTACCCTCAAAATGAATAATCTCCATGAAAATCAGGTCACTGCACTTTGAGTTCCCTTTGAGAAGTTGGAATGCCAACCCTAAGCTATATTATGGATGAAGGCATTCTATCTCTTCAACCATTGTCATTCAAACACATCAAAGCTGAGACTATTTTGTTCGATTGTCTGGAACATTTCATGTCGACCTCCAATTCGGTGACAGCTTTATGAATGTTCCATTGCTTTTGCTTCAGCACTCGGGGTAGCTTTTAAAGGAGATTTTGAGATGTTTGCCGTTTCAAAACTCCTTCATCTGATGTAACAACCGTTTTTTATTATCAAATTTTCTATTCACCATCCATGCATTGTGTGACCTTGTGTCAGGGGTTCCATTTATCTTGCACTTTCCATTCTATTTCATCTACTCTCTTTGAATCACAGTGTGCAAATGATCACCTCAACTGTTCAGAAAAGGATATATTTTCCACTTAAAGATATATCTGAGTACGCAACCCCACAGCTGTAATGTAGGCTGGGAGGCCTTTCTCCTCCTCTCCCGGTTAACAGTCAGGAATCTTGGCTGTCTCAACCCCGACTGAGATTTACAAAGGTCATAAAGTGACACAAAGGGCCACAGTGAAGGGCTCTCTCATGAGTCAACCTTGGCATTTAGTTGCACTGACTGTCATAACTCCTGTCCAGCAGGGAATGAGCTACAATGCAGCTTTAGTAGCAGTCAAGTGTCCCCCTAAGAAGGGTTCTCAAGTCATTTTCCACCGAGATTTAGTGAATAAGTGTACAGTAGTCAGTATTACTGCCATCACCCCAACCACTGCCAGATGGGATTCACATATCCCTGATGCGCTTTTCTTTCTTTTCTTTTTTTTACAGAATATAACCAAAGCTGCTTAAGCTTCCTTCTCTTTTTCTTTCTCTTTCTTGCTTCAAAAGGCTTCATTTAGCATAATCTATGCAGAATATTAACTATATAGCCTATATCTTTTTTCTGCATCCCAAGTGGAAGATGTTGTTGGAGATACTTTGACGTCAGCCATGAGTCAATGGTGGACTCTCTTTGTGTACTGTCTCCACTGGTGGGCACAGCAACTGTGTGGGTGACTGGCTTGTAATTCAGACAGGATTAGTACTCGCCTTTGGTCAAACACACCAAAATAGCCCAGGCCAGCTGTGGTGGGACGAGGGGACTACATGGAGACTTTGAGGTATTTAGGGGCTTGAGTGTTCCTGGCTCTCACTAGTCTTTTCCTCATTTTAAAACTAATCTTTAATCCCTTCACAATGCCTCCACAAATCATCAGTCCTCTGCTGGAGGCAGTTAGAGTCCATCTTTTGTTATTCCTCTTGTCATAATCCTAATCTTCAATTCCAATGTTGCGTGTCTGCATGACTTTCTCGGTAAACAATGCTTAGAGGTCAGGCAGACTTTTGTTGTCCATTTGTCCTTCCTCCTATTACGCTTGAAGTGTATGTAGTCTAAAATAATCAGCAGGGGAAACAATTAGTGACCATCTGGTTGGAATTTGGAAATGTAGTAGATCTGTGTTAAAGTGTTACTATTGTTGCTGCATGAGTAGGTCATGGAATGAAGTAATGGGCAACAGTTGTCCATAGACCAGTGGGAGTTCTTAAACACCATTGCACATGTAGTTGAGATAATACACCTTATAGCCTCTGGGGATATTTTGTGACTCCAGGTTTAAATCTCAGAGGTCTTATTTTTAGTCTTAGTCTGATGCATTTTATCATCTTTTATGGATGTGTCCAATTATGAGTCTTTGACGTCAGAACAGCAGTGAATGGGTTTTGCAAGGATTTGTATTATGTGGCAGAATAGAGTCTGCAGGCCTGGTTGCCTCTCCCAGAGCTTCTAAATTGTGATCTATGAACAGGCTAATTGTCCTTGTCCTTTACTGCCATTATGGCCTCCGTGACCTGGCCATTTCCTGTCTGGAAAGGTCGTTTCCCGTCCTGGTTCAATAGTTCCCATCGCCACTGACTCATAAAGCAGAGGATTGAAGCTGGTGGGAAAACGTAATGTTTCCGCCGTGTTATTTGTTTTAATTATTTCCCCCTCTTTAACCAGATGCCCAAGCAGAAACATGGGAAAGTAAAACAGCTGGGAATGCATAACTGACTCCACTGGAGCCCCACAGATGGTTATTAGACCTCACAATCCTTCCATGCTGAGTTTGTGGCACACCAGTCCTCTACTGGGTCCGAACCAGAGAAGGAAGAGGTGGAGTGAGGGAGCAGAGAGAGCAGAGAGAGCTCCGGTCTCTGCAGGAGGACGGGGACTGCTCAAGCCCAGAGAGCTGTGTGGTTGTGACAGGCCTTCACTGGAGCGCTCCAAGGTGCTGCTTTATACAGAACAGAATTGTAATATCTATTCTCCCTGAAGGATGGAATGATCGGAGTTGTTGCTTTGGAATCTAATTTTCTAATGTTGGAGTGATAGAACTTCACCCAGAATAAAGATTAGCAGTCTTCTTCAGTGCTATTCTATGCCTGGGAGTTATACTTTTATGTTTTCAACATATGACTCTCTTCTCTGACTGTAGAGGAATTGTCACAAAGACACAATTAAGGGACTAAACTCAGGGTCCCCTTAGTTACTCTCTCTTGGAATAATGTTGCAGCATTTCTCAGTGAAAACACAGGGCAAATGAAGAAATCAGATACATTTACTTGTATCTGATGGTGTATGGAGTGTACACTTGACTCCAACCTACCATGCCCTCCAGCCTCCAAGCCAAATGAAGTGAAGATGAGATGCTGCTCTGAGCTGTCTCGGTCTACTTGAAACACATTCTTTATTTCTGCCTTGGATATCGCCTTGGCAGGCTTAGAAATACTCTTTACTTCAATTCATCCTTCGTCCTTTGAGGATTATTTTTGTTTGTTGTAGCCCAGGCCGAATAATGTGTTGTCATGCCAAAAACCTCAGTCACAAACACCAACCTCTTCTCGCTCTAGTACTTGAACAAGGGATGGTTCAGACAGGCTTGGTACAAAAAAAGCCACAGAACAACACGTTAGTAGCTAAAGTTAGAATAATACTTGGTGAAGCACTCTCTCTCTCAGATGTAAACAATTTAAAGCTGTAAGGTTAGGGGGAGAGGGGTCTACAATACACACTTTAATAACAAAAGGTGATGTTGTCTGTTGCTACCAGATAGACATCACAGTGCATTGACACTTTTGCTGAATGAGATTAATATTGTTTGCACTTAATGTAAATTTCTCTACCGTCTAAGAAATGGCTGTCTGATCCCTTGGGACAAAATGAGATGCCTGAGCGGGTCAGATGTTTAGGAATAGTTCACAGAGGCATGAGATGAGACAGGGGTCAGCATCATCCTCCACAGTGAGGACCTGACTCCCAGACTGGAGAACTCACACTCATGGAGAATGACAAGCAGGCAACTGGCTACTCGTCTTCCATGGCTTATACAGTAACTGTATCCTGAAATAGCTTCAAAGCAGAAAGCTTCTCTTTTTGAAAGAAGGCTTTTGGAGATGAACCAGAAGGCTTTCCCTTACGCAATCTCTCTGTAGAGCTGATTCATTTGGAGACCGATTCAATCACAGACTCATCCTCACCATGGGGACAGAGTATACCTGGAGACACTACTCAAATTACTCGTAAGACGCTGGGTGATAGAAATGGGTGCCAAAAACACAGATAATGACTTGGGTATTATACAGGGAAACAACAAAGGAAATCTCCCTCAAAGTAGTTAATACTTATGAGGTATTAATTGACCCTCAGGGGAACACTATTCTTTGTCAAATCTTCTAGCATGGAATTGGTATTGGACCTCCATTGAAGGGAGAGTTTGTGTTCTGTTTTTGACTGTTCTACTGTGTGGATGCCAGGCGTTGAAGTCGTGAGAGTACTGTAGTTAAGCCAGGTCAAACCAGTGAATAGCTGAGGGCGCCCTTTTGATTGGATGTGATTGCATTTATTGTTCCTTAAATCCTGCCCATCTCATCTCAGTCTAATGCAACGTCTTCAGACAATATGCAATTAATATCATGGCGGGGTTCGTTGGTTGTCTTATTAACTATATTGTTATCCTGGAACTGAACCCTGCCCGCTTGCCTCCCTGATTTGTGGTGAGGTAATTGGACTGTTATGCATTCCTATGTAGACTATGGACAATGTTCTCATGCAGTCGCCTGTTTACCTGTCCTTAGAGAGATAAACACTCACACAGTAAGAATGTCTGGAAAGTCCCAGTTCAATTACACAGTTTATTTACTATCCCACCCATCCCTCTTTCCATCCCATTTAGTTCAGATGCAGATTACGTGGAAAGAGCATTTTTATTCCAGTTATAAATAAGTGTTTGCCACTGGCTACATAGAAACAATTGTTGTATAAGAGATAATCTAGGTTGCACATTAGCATAGCCTCAATCCACTTTTTTTTTCCCTTCTTTGACATAAAGCAAGAAAACAAGCATAAGACCCAATTTGAAAACAAATCAATGGAGTAAACAGACCATGAAATCTTTGGAGAAAACAAAACAGCATTTCCCTTTATGAACTAAACATGTTCAGGCAAACTAATGAGGCAGAACATTTTAGATGCTGTAAAATGAGAGAAGTGTTGGAAAAAAAGTCAAGTCGGTGAAAGAAACGGAGATCTCATGTTATAGAATTACATATGAGAGGGTCTGGGTAACTCTAGTATTTGGTGCCATCTAAGCGTTACTGTATACCATCATGAAAGTTGAATCTCCTAACACAGTTTAATCCTCTCTCGGGTTACATTTTTGTAGCGCACAAGAAATAAATTTGTGGAGACGGTGTAAAACGATAACATGTCCAATAGATGGATGAGAATTCAATGCTTTTACAATGTCACAGCCCTCTTAAAGCAGTCAGTGTGTCTGTAGGAACACGTCTGGTGATGCACTGCTTCATGCAATCCCAGTAATCATGTTGCTCCTGTATGCTTCTCCATTGTTATTGACTTGACTGCTTGCAAGGGCACCTGTTCACCACTCTCTCCATTACAGTAAAACCTCAAATGTGATAACAATGAATGGGAGCAAAGCAAATAATAGAGGAGCATTAGTCTGAGAGCTGTTTACCTCTGGACCTGTATAAAGAGAGAGAGAGATAGAGACTGGAATACGGCAGGGGAGAGAGAGAGAGAGAGAGAGATGGAGTGTTTGAATGGCAGACGGTGTGAGTTGGTGATGTATGTCTGTCGTCCTAAAAGGTCCACTGTGTGTCTGAGGCAGTGTCCAGCAGCTCTGTCTAAATCAGGAGGCATTTCCTGACCCAACATTGCGCCTGACGATCCCAGCACCCACCTTTCCCTTCCATGCTGTCTGTCACAGGGCGAGCGCTGCATGCCTCAATCCCCCCAGCTGTTATTCCAGACTGCTCATCGTAAATTACAGCAGCGTCTGGCTCTGGGAGCGGGTCAGCCCCTGAAGACACACACTTCTCTGCTCACCTTCCCTCCTTCCCCTCTCAAATTAGCAGAGTCCAGAGCTGTTTTAGATGGTTGAACCGAAGCCAGCAGAACCGGAGCAGACCTGTGGGGCCGGAGAAGTGCTTCAGGCCTGAGTAGAGAATGAGCCGTCGGTGGGACATGAAACCTGGGCATCACCCATGTCGTGCATGTCGTGGCTGAGACCCATCACAACCAGCTGGGCTGTGAAGGTTCTGACTCCTCTGTCCTCTTCTGGAGCCTCTCCCATCAGCCTGACCACCGGAACCAGAGAGGCACTTCTGGAAACATCAGCTGGAAACCATCTGAAACAGCCGCCAAATGGCTTCACCGACAATTAACCGGACGTGGTAGCCTTGTCACAGTCATATCCATAGGAACATCTGTCGCTGGCATAACCATGACATTCCATGCTGTATAATGGTGCAGAACATGTCCTCAAGGTCTCCTTGCATCAGGACTTAATGACTACATGTCGTGATATCATGATGAGATAGCTGCTACCACATTCTATCTGGACAGGGTTTAGTGTTAAGGGGAGAGGTGACAGACCGTGGTTTAGAGGTCCAGGGGGAGAATCAGCAGTCGAGATGTTTTCTTCCTCCAGACTTTATCGTCCTCTACGCAGTGTAATTGGAGAGATTAGGTTAATGTTATGCAAGTTACAGACGTGGGGTAACACACAAAACTGTGTAAACGCACACACAGGCATTGGTGTCCATAGGAGTTAACGTGACCTTATTAGCAGCAACGTTATCTATGAACACTTTCAAACTCACTCAGTCTAAGTTCTTGGGGAAATGTGGGCCATTGACAGTAGAAAGCTGATTAGACTGCAAACCAAAGATCCATTAGTTTAGTTTAATGGAATAGAGATGAGTGGATGGGAGATTTAAATAAATTAACCTTCACTGGATCCCCAGAGGCATGTAGGAACGACAGAGGTGGCGGATGGGGAATTCTACCCTTGTCACTGATATAATGAAGACTGATGGCATTATTGTAAGCAGTTTGTTGTCGTTTAACCCTTGACTCCGACCTGAACAGATTTGGTGGGTTGCACAGCTGGAATGAAAGAGCACGGACATGCTGCATGGACGGGGTTTCATGTTCAGGAACCGGCAGAAGTATTTATCTTCTGACTTTCCCTCCTGTCAGCTTAGCAAGAGGATCCGGCAGTGAGCCTCTGTGTGCTTGTTGTGTGCTAATGTAATCACTGGTCGCTGCACAGTCGTTCTTTGCGGCTTCCTTGCAGTCTTCACTCCATTCGTGTGTGTTCTTATCTTCTGTTCTGCTCGTCTGTGTACTGGCCTAGATGTCTTCGTACAGTACCTGAGCATTGGAGCTGAGCTCTGTGACATCATCTCCAGGGAACTGCAAGATGATATTGCTTGGAGGCTGGATTGGAATCGTGTGTGACTACCTGGTCTCTACTGTACTGTCTGCGTCCGTTCCTCACCTAACTCCAAATACAAAGACCCAGTTTCCCCCACACCAACTGCATTCTGGACAGCCATCCCGCTCAAAGCGCTGCTGAAAAGCTTTAAAGCTGCTATTGGCCTCTTCAAAAAACATCTGTGATGGACTGTTGTTTTTTGTGTTTGCTCCAAGCCTATGTTCACACAAAAGGTGTCAGCTTGATACATCAACATGGCTGTCTTAGGAGATGGGGGGGGTGTCTGCTGCCATGCAGGTGTGCATGTGTCTGGGAGAGCTCCAGAGGAGGGACACGAGAGATGGATTGTGTGGATCTCTCTTTCAGTTCCCTGCTTGGCTGTAGAAGGTGGGCATGACAACTGGTCCTGTAGAACCCTTCAGTCTCTCAGCTCCTCAGCAGATCCCTTTGAAGTGTTAAAATTGAACAATGACAGCAGCCAGAGCCGTCGCCAACGGATACCTGTCACCACTGGTTACAGTGAGACCCCGTACACCAATACTCTGCATGGCCTTTCCTCTCTCAGCTGGCCACAGTCACAGTCTTTTAACAGCTCTTAATACTGTTATTCAGAGGGTTTAGCCAATCCCTTCCTTTCACTGGGCTGCCATCTTAACTCCCTCCATTGATATTTGTCACCACGACATTCTGCAGGATGAGGGCCGTTTTAGATGTCTGAAATGTGAAGGAGGGGCTGTGATGGTGGGGGAGAGGGTGAAAGAGAAGGACAGGGAGAGTTAGAAGAGGAGACGGAGAAAGGCGATGAAGACTAAAGAAAACCCAGCCCAAATAAGTGTTGAACCCCATTGTTCCACTCAGTGATTCTTCAGACATTGATGTGTCTGTCTGTGTTCATTAGTGAGCTGGAATGAAAAACCAGAGAAATCACCTCGAGGCCAAAATTACGGCCAAACCGTCTCTTCTCCAACTTCTAACATATCACTAACTTATGTCATCTGTTGAAGGACTTTTAATGCTTCTGTCTCAAAGGGCACCAATTATGGAAGTCTATGTAGAGCAGGGAACTTTTCCTCTGAAACTTTATAAAATCAGTCAGACCACAGTCAGGTCATGTTAAGTAAGTTTCTGGTTGGTCAGTCGTGTTTTTGCCTCTAGCAACACAGTTCCTTTTTTCAATGGTATGTTGGTTCCCAGACTGGACATGGGGCCTTTCATATCCTCAACACTGGCAGGTGTTGTAGAGGCAAACTGAGGAGCTATTGATGCATGTTCTCTTTCAGGTCCACCTTGGTCGTCACACTCGATAAAGAACCTGCTGTGCTGGGATTGGCCAATTAAAGCCTTTTCCATCTCTAACACTTTATGTGTTTGTCCATCTGAAACCAAAAAGCTTGATTGATATATCCGGGGGGAAGGGGGGCGGTTGTTCATGCTTCACCTGACTGAGGGTCTTTGATGGGGCTCAGAACCCACAAACAAGCCCTCAGAGGCCTTTTCCTTTCCACTTGGAAGCAAAGCCAAGTCAGTACACCTCTAGAGTGAAGACATAATTATCGAAAGAGTTTCTGATGATCAACAAGTATTGGCTTGTGACATGCACTTGTTGGTTTTGAGCAACGTTCTCCTTCTCTCACATCCAGTTACCTTCTCCTTCTACACCAAGTGAAAAGCTCAGGTTGTGTCCTTACGAGAGTTCTCCAGCAGACTAGCATGCTTGTGCTGCCGTGCTAAGCTGGAGCAGTCAGTCAGTCACCTTGTTTACCCATCTGCCCAGAGCATCCATCACTCCACATAGTCAGCATGGTGTTCTAATGTCCAGGGCCCTGGACCCCACTAATGTGCTACATCTCCTCAGGCTGCTGGACAGACTATGAATAGCGCTTTCCCCCTCCATTGTCTGCCTGATCTCTGTTGGCTCCCATTTCCTGCTCAGTCTTGTAGGCCTTGTGACTGGGTTTCATCAGAAGCCTTCAGGCATTAGCATAGCTGCTGGCAGTGCTGGTGTTATAGGGAACATAGCTAGAACATAGCTGTGGAGGCTAATTTAGGACCAGGCCAGCTGACGAGCCAACTGTCAACACAAAGGCCACGACCAGAGTCAGGTCTCCTGACCTTGACCAATCACAGAGTCAGGTCTCCTGACCTTGACCAATCACAGACAACCTTGTGCTGTTTATTTCTGAGCGTGGTGGAGAGCAAATATACTGTGGGTCTTGGGGGTTTAGAATGACCCCTGGGCCATGTCACTAATGACTTCTGGGTAGAGATGTGACCCTTATTGACCGTTTCCATCTCTGGCAGGAAGCTGTTGTTGTCAAGGCAGGAATCAGGCGATTCAGGTGATGCATCATCACACCACACCATCAGAGAGGTCAGAGGGTTGCATAACTTCATTCTGCTGATGACCACAAAGGCATGACTCCCTGTGGAGCAATTCCACCGACAAACAACTTCAAATAATCTAATAAAATCAGCAGAAAGAAGAGATCACCTTGTGTCCTCCAATGGATCATAACAGTACACATTAACCAGCCTTTTCACAGCATCAGTAAGCACCACAGCAGTACCTATGACACTGGGGTCTCAGCAAGGCCAGGTATTCAGATATTATTCAGAGTTGTTAAGACTGGGGACAGCACTCCAGAGCCAGTGTGATGCTGTGTGTGACGAGCCTCTGCTCTACATCTCCTAATAGGACAACAGATCAGTCTGCTCTCTGGCCTCCTCTGATTATCTCTGGCTCTGGAGGGTTTTCTTTCTCCAGCATTAATTCAATAGAAAAGGCCAGTGGGTCAAGACCTTTACCAAGGGAGAATGCTGTTTTGCTTTGACACCTGGCATTGTTAGTTGTACTCAGCAGCTACGCTTAAACGATGAATAACTAAAAAAAAATGTTTACTGACCTTCTTATCTACATCTGTTGTGTCTGTTTTTATATAGGTTTTATCTCTATAAAGGACATGATTGTGTCTGAAATAGGCTGATGTCAGTGCTGGCATATGGTTATTGAATGGAGATGAAGGATGTGCTATTGGGCTGTGTAGGCAGGATAAATGACAGCGTCTAGAGACAGCTGTCTACCTGACCTCCAGAGTCTGAGGGAGGAATCTTCTCCCGTCACACAGGTGGAAGTGCTGTGTCGACACTCTGCTGGGTAATAAGACAAGTCCATGGAGATGAGTGTGCATCAGGGAGGCCCACAGGTCTTCGGGGACAGACAGCTTTGACTTTTTTTAAAGGAGCGGAAAAGTCAAAGACAAGCAAATCCAATTCATGAGGTCAGTGATGTGTTGTGGTTGTGTGTCATCCTCCCCTCACAGACACATGAACACTCCAATCGACGTCTCCACTTGTTCTTCCTGTTCTGGCAAGATTAATGGTTGACTCACGGTCATACCACCTAGAAACTCAGACACTGACACACACTCACCTTACATCATTCATAATTATCAACTGGAAATGCAGTGACCTGGCGGGATTAAGAGGGAGTCAGGTTATTTCATATACAGTAGGAGTGGGACTGAACTCCAGTGTTCAGGGCACGGGATCCATATTGTTTAGATGGCAAAGAGGGAGAGAAGGAGGGGAGTGTACCTGTATGAAAGAACCAGTGTGGTCTGGACTGTGGCCTGTCGCCTAGATTTGACATTCCTCTCCAAAAAATACCATGCAACACCCACTCTTAGACACACACACACACACACACACGCGCACACACACACACACACACACACACACTGGGCTCACAGCCTCTGACTCAATCAATGCTATTGAGTGAAGTCATTATTCTGTTTCCTCGTTGATCCGCGCTCGCTGTGATATTATGAGAGCTCTCATTGCTTCCGCTCCTCCCTTCCTGGTCACATGTTGATCGTCGACCATTCATTTACCTCTTTCCTGACGAAAGCGTTTCAGTTCAAATGCGCCCTCGTCTTCCTCACTCTCCGTTGGTTAGGGGAGGGATGTTTCCCCCCTCTCCTCCTGGTGGCTGTGAGCTGTGGCTGGGTCCAGATGTGAAAGCTCAAACAGACCATCCATCAGGCTGCAGACACATGAGGACTACAGGGAGATGAGAGAGGCAGAGGCAGTGACCCAGCAAAGACACACTGGCTCTGGACCACACACACACACACGCTGTAATCTGGAAAAAAGCATTCTCTTTAGTAGGCAGAAAATCCCGGATTCACCTGAATATGACCAGGGAATTGAAAGGACTGTGTCCTTCTTAGACACATGTGGAGACTTTCATCTGGCAAGAAATAGCAGGGAGAAATTACAGCCCCATCAGATGGGTGGTGACGGGCAGAGCAAAAGATTAGCGAGCAAGGGTGTGTGTGTGTGTGTGTGGAGCTGCATTTTTGCTTTAGTTTAAAGAGTGGCAAGGCTACTAGCTGTAAGGAGTAAAGAAGAGTAAAATCGTGAGACAATTCTGCCCTTTTCCTGCGACAGTTTGTGGTGTTCATGACCATGTTGTTTACCCGTCGCCTCTCTTCATGTGGAAAGCCCTGATGACTGAGGACAAGATGCTTCCTATTGTGATGGAAATGTCGCCGCAACGACAGAATACGGAAATAATATAGGCAGGGGCCTTTCTGCATGGCTACACAAACACACGCACGCATGCAATCCCAGGTGAACTAAAATTACTCTTAGTGCCTGTTTTGCTTGCAATGTGTCTTCACTGCAGAACAGACATGCATACAGATATTCCCTCTCCATCCACTTAGTTGTTTTTCCCCTGTAGAGTAACAAAAGCTAAACACAAACACCTGGATATGAGATTCATCTTTGATGAGAAAAAGTCTTGTCTTTCAAACCCAGTTTTGAATCATAAATACTTAGCAACTATTTTATACCAGAAATTACTGACACATTAGATTCAGAACGCAAACCCCCCCAAAAATGTTATACTCTCCAAGAAATGTAGGTAAATATCCCCATTATTATTGTTTCCATATTTCATGAAAACCACTTACCTTATTGCTTTACCCTCTCACACCGGAACAAGAACTGTGGAATCTAAAATATGTTTCAGCTTGAGGCTGTTCAAAATGAGACGGCAGAATTTAGATAAACTGCTAATGGAGGTTAAGCATATCATAATAGAAGATCATTATATGTTGTGTGATCTGAGTTCTTGATAGCTTTATTTGTGTATGTATAGCCTGGTTTGTTCTTGATTAGTTAGTGCTTTTTCAGACCCAGGTTTGTGTTTGATGGACTCTGAACAAACTGAAACGGAACCATAGGTTATGTTTTTCCTTTCAAAAGATGAATCCCAAGGTTGCATTTTTATAGCAGTCTTGAATAGTTTCCTTATTGCTTTTTCGATCAATTATTTTCATCCAGTTCATCTAGAAGATCAGATAATGTGAGGAACGTGATATGGTAAAAGTTCTGCCATTTCTTTGATTTTTCTGGTTATACTGGGCAGACCTTCAACCGTGTTAGATATGAAGTCCCAGGAGTGACGTATGTAAACGCTGCAGCTGATAGAAGAGCTCCACTGTGTCTAACAGCACGTTTGTTGTGTTGTGTCTCTCAGGGCTGAACACGCTGCCCTTCGACCCCTCGATCAACAACGAGCCCCTGCAGTTCAGCAGCTCCAACGGCCCGCTGGTGTCCGACTGTCCTCTGGAGAACGGAGTGGAGAACAGCAAGAAGAGGAAGAGGCCCAGCCTGCCTCCAGGTACGGCAGGAACGCTCTCTACTCTCAAGTACTGCCAGAAATTCTGATTGAACAGTATATCCAGCTCTACTGATGCTGCCGTTGATTTTATGAGGGCTTTTGACATTTACATATGTGCTTTATATGAATTTATATATATATAAAAATGAAAAAAAGTTTAATTCCAGCAACTGGTAGTAATACTCGAGCTTGTATTAGAATAAGCAATCCCCTCCCTTCGGTTCATGGCTAACTGTGAAGGTAGAGAGGGTGTTTGTTGTTTTTCATTAGCTTCCTGCATCTTAAGGGACTTGCATCCCTGGACCGCGAGGTCTTGTCAGTGAAAGGCTCAGGAATCTGCTCAGCTGTGATTGCAGCAGTCACACCCAAGTCTGGCTGTTTCCTGGCCAACAGCACCTGCCAATCAAAGGTCTTAAATGCCTTCAGCTTTCTCCACAGAAATGACCTTTCGCACAAGGAGTGATATTGCTGAAGGTGTGTGTGTGTGTGCTCGTGTGTACGTGTTGCCGTCACTAAATGAGGCCCAATTTTATTCAGTGACAGTGTGCCTTCTAATTAAAGAAAGAGCCTCTAATGAATTGCATTATGAGGAGCTGAGTGAAGAGGCCCTCAAGGCAGAGAGGTGTTGCTCTCTGTTCTCTGCTGTCTCGGTGACTGTAATTGGTCTGGATTAATTGTTAGTTTAATGGGCCATATTCTATATTGCATTCATCATTGTTCAGTACTGTAGCCCTATAGTAAACACAGTTTTCGCATAGAGCGAGCATGGTGTGTCAGTTGTAAATCCTTAACATCTGGTTGGTTCTGATTGATGGACATTCTCCCAACCCATTACAGGAGCCTTCTGGATGATGGGCGGCACTGTCGATGTTCGATGAGGTTGCAGTGTGTGTGTGTGTGTGTGTGTGTGTGTGTCTGTTTGTGTTCACGTGTGCTCTCCTCTGATATAAACGCATCGTCGAGCTTAAGATCAAAGCTTTGAAACACACATCTAATCTGACCACCTTGGGGGGAGAATTCATCTTGTGAAAGCATCTTAGGAAGAGGGACGGAGAAGGCCTGCATTCTGATCATGTCCAGCGGAGACCCCTAGATCAAAGCGCTCCACCCGCCGCGCTTTTCCAGTAATGACCAAATTGTTGTGCAATCAGTCATTTGGCAACAGCTTCTCTAATCGTGTTCTGCTTACCTGCTGCTTTGAAAGCCACACAATGGTGGCCTTCAGAGCAGCGCTGGCTCACCAGAGGAGGTTCCAGGGAGCGGGGATGATTGTGGCGCGTCGGAGGGCCTCCGTGGTGTGTTCCCCCCTCACCAGAGCGGAGGATCATGATGAGGGCAGCAGAGTGACAGACATGCTTCCCCTCAGCCCTCCAGCCCCCCTGCTGCTGCAGTAAGCAGCCTCATGATGGAACAACGGCTGCATGATGACAATCTGCAGCGTCTGGAGCCGAGCACGTTTAGCTCCTTTAATGTTCTCTGGTGTCTCTGGTGAAGTCCTCCCACCTTCTGAGGAGGCCAGACAGAGCCAGGACTAATTAGCAGCCATGTGGATTCATCCTCGTTAAACAACCGTAATGGATAGATTCATCTCATTAGGGCTTGGCACTCCGTTAGTTAACGAGAGCTAGAGAGACACGTATACACACACACGCACCCTGACGCTCATTCCTCTAGTTGTTATTTGTGCATGCTTGTATGTGTGAGCATGTGTCCACGTGTCTGAGGACAGTTTAGGCTGTACAGTTATCCTCAATTTTGACCGCATCACATACCCAGTGATGTTTTAACCAGCGTGAACCTGGACCCTTACTGGATCTTACTGGCTCTGGCTGGTAGACATCCTCCACTAAGCAGAGCCTCGGGGCTCCTTGCTGTGTGGCTGGCCAGGCAAACAGGCAGGGTGTTCCAGCTGAGGTCAGAGCCCACAGAGAGCTGCTGACAGGACGCTGCTGTCTTGTTTTATACCGAGAGAGGGATCCCTCCATCTGGATCGATATCCTGCCTGCAAAACGGCAAGACGCTCAGTGTTTCTGGTCGACACGTATACAGAAACTGGCTTTCGGTTCGTGAAAGAGCCTTCGTCGAGCCTGTTGAAAAGCAGTACGTGCTTCACAGAAGAGATGATTAATACACAGCACACCCATTGTTACTTTTAATAATTACAGCCTGGTTGATTTGTCATAGATACCTGTTGTCTCGAGGCTTTGATGAACGCATTTCAAGCGCCGACTGTAAACCAATTGGTTGCCATGACGACGATAATAACCTTTGAGATTTTAAGCTGCCTTATTCCCTAACCATACATCCCGTTTATTTCTGCTTTGGACTTCACCCAATAGCATTTGCAGTCAGCTCTGTAAAATTACAGAAAGTCTATATTTCATATGGATGAAACAGTTCTGGTTCTAGTCTTTATGAATAGCGATGAAATTGCAACCCTCGCTCTCCAGTCCAGGCTCATGTACTATATCCGTTAGTGAGTGCTAGCTGAAGAACGGTAACATCCTGCTGATTCCCATGGTGAGGAGTGTGTGCTTTAGATTACTTCTGGAAAGGAAAGTGATACGCTGCAGGGCTGTTCTCTCTTCCTGGACATGAAACAATAGCAGTGGTGTGTGTGTGTGTGTGTGTGTGTGTGTGGTGTACTGTGGAGGGAGACACACAGGGGACTGGGGGTGTGTGGGTGGAAGACGCAGGCAGCAAAGGCTTCCAGCTACTTTATGTCTGTATCGCTTCATGTATGACTAGAAGCACCTGTGTGGGTTTGTGACAGAGATATGATGACGCATCTGCATGGCTGCGGTGTTTGGTGGGGGACAGGCTACTGTGGAGGTTAGAATCAGGCAGGGCTGCAGGTTCATCGTTGCCTCTCTCTCTACCGTACATTCCAAACGATTCCATTTGATTTGGTCCTTGGTTTAAGTAGTAATGTGCTACTCAACCTGTCAGAGCTAAGCTGTGTCTGAAATACACAGAGATATACGGCTGTGTCTGTGTTGCCGAGAGAACGGTGGCTGTGTGGAGAATGTCCTCGCGGCTCTCTGTAAAGCCAGGCTGTAAGCTCATCTCTCAGTGGCTCAGATCTACGGCTGCACGTGATTGTCTCTTTGACAGACGAGGCAGGAGGTGACAGACAGGGTTACCACTGACACTGACTGATTTGACAAGGTAGAGTTACAATGTTAGGGCTACACATTTGCATAGACTCATGCACAGGGGGGATGTCTTTCTGTTCTATTGGCTGAATTGGTCTTTGCGTGAACGTTTATTTTTCTTCTTGGCTGACAGCTTTCTTTTTTATTATTTGGTGATTGACTTTATTGGCAATTCCTGTGTGATGAAGTGTTGTGTTGGCATAACGCGGGGTGCAATGATTTTGAGGAAACCGCATGGGTGTATGTGTGTGTGTGTGTGTGTGTGTGTATATGACATGATGACAGAGCTGGGTGATTGAATCTGCATAACAGGCTGTGAAGAGCCCTTTCCTGCTTTATTCCCCAGGGAGTCCAAGGCTTCAGTCAGACCTGAACATCTCTTTCTCTCTCCAGCCTCTCTCTCTCTCGCACGCTATCTCTCGCACGCTCTCTCTCGCTCGCTCTCGCTCGCTCTCTCTCGCTCTTTCTCGGCTTCTATAATGGAGCACATGCCGAGAATGGGAAAACGTGCACGCGCGTTTGCCCGTATGTGTGGGTTGCTTGTGTGTTGCATTGTGCAGGCTCCAGCTTGTGGTGTGTGGCAGTGCGTGACTGTGTATGAACTGAATTGAATACAGCCTATGGTTTTAGTCCAGTCAGGCGTGAGAGAACATATGAGAGCTTCTGTGTTCTTGGCCCCCGGAAGACACAAGCTAGTCTGTTGACATGGTGCTGTGTGTGTGCGCGCCCACCCATGGGGAAGGTGTAAGTGGGTGTGCTCTTGTGTCGCACCATTGTTCTGTGCCTTTATCCAACGTTTAACCAACCAGAACTAGTATGCTGAGCACTGGGAGCACCTTGCGTGTCCGATGAAAATGTATCTTTTTTTCCCCCTGCTGTAGATACGGTTAGAGATTAGCATAGCCTAATTTGAGACATAAGAGAACGGGCGATGAAAGGCGTCATTTCCAGTTTCTTGTCGAGCAAGGACCTGCTCGTAAAGTCTGGGACCCTGGGACTCATCAGAGGATGGCCGGGCCTGGCCTCGCTGGCCTGGCCTCTCTGGCCTCGCCCCGCTGGTCTCTCCAGGGCCCTGGCTCATTCAACCCTCCACCTGGCCCATCTCCCCCGACACTCATAAAACATTCAAACAGTGTTTGGATCAGATGGGGATTCCCTTTGAACCGGGTATGTGTGGAACTCTCAGACCCCATTCCATCTTCTTCCCCTTACATGCATCCTTGAAGGATTCATCAAAGGAGGAAAGGTCCCTCTTCTCCCTTTCTCTCTCTCTTTCTCTCTCCCTCCCCCCTTTCATCCCCTGTTCATGCGCCGTCAGTGTTCTCTCCATCCTCTCCGTTCTCTCTGTTCTCTCCATCCTTCCTCTCAGGACTGCAGAGCCCTGGGCTGCTGCAGTGTCTCAGCTCTCTCCATCCTGAATACATGAATATGGGATCTGAGAAGCTCAGAGTGCCAGAGGACACGGACTTCACTCTCACTGAACAAAATGGCTCCAGTCCTCCGCCTGCTCATGCTAACACTTATGCTAACTAATGCTACCTTCACTGGTACTTTTCCTTGTATCCTCTTTCTGCTACTTCTAAAGCTGCAGGAGTTGTAGGTAGGGGTGCACCGATGAATCGGCCAGCAGTTCAAGAAAAGAAGACTTTTGTTATCAGTGCATCCCTAGTTGTAGGGGTTGGTCTGAGGAGAAAGAATGAGGTTGTCTGGGCCTTTACAGCCCTGTTTGTTTTCTACATGATCAGAAGAGATGGCTGTGTTGTTTCAACCATCCAGACACAACACTGGAGGGGAGATAAACAATTAGAGCTGTGATGAGTTTCTCCCTCCATCTATCAGCCTGGGGAACATGGCCGCCCTGCAGGACTGGAGACGCTGAATCACTTCTGTCTTCCTGCTGTGGTCATGGTCATGATAAATTCTGCTTTAGATTCTGTTTCTTGATACGGTTGCTTTGGAACCTTTGTGAAGGGATTTCAGTTCAGTTTGAACTGTTGCCTAACTGACATTTAAAAAAAACTTGCTGCACAGTTGGTTTGTAAATTATTTTAAAATAATTTCAGCTGCCCGTAGAGTGGTATCTGTCGCAAGTGTTTTGGAGATTACAAACAGCTGCTCTCTTCCTTAAGGTTATTAAATGAACAGCATGCAGCATGTAACTTTGATTATTGACATAAATTATTCTAACTAAACTGCATGGCAAAGCAGTTTTATACCAAGCAATTGTAGACTGTTAAAAGACTGTTGGACGGTAATTCTAAGTAAAACTTGTTTGAGGCAATTTATGTAATTAAATAGTTTCCACCAGCAGTCTAACTGTTATCTGGTCATTTGGCAGCCTGGAGGAACAACAGATTTTGAGCTGAGAGATGGAGGGGGGGTGAGACTGCGGAGGAGGTAAAGGGAGCAGAGGTGTTTCGCTCCGTTAAACCATCCGTCCTCAGCTGGTTTGACCTGGTCTGCAGCATGAAGTGGAGAGACCTGAGTTCTACTGTTACCTTCAGCGTGGTTTATGTTGATGAGAAATGTCCTCCACATCAAACATTGGACATGGACCAGTCAACTGCTTAGGCTCAGCAGAAAGGAATGAGGAGGTTTGAGATGGAAACTAGCCGAGAGCTTCAGGGGCAAAAATCATGGGAGTGGTAGAGTGTGTCAGAGTTGAAGGAGATGTTTAGAATGTTTTAACCACATCCCTCAGTTTCCTCAGATCTCCTCAACTGCAACAGTAATTCAACATCCCTCCTCCCCAGCCCCCACCCCTAGGTTGGGTGAAATATAATCTGAACCTTCCTCCTGGTCAAAGCCTTTGCCAGTACCCTGAAAGCATTCCTGAGCTTTCAGGAATCACAGTTCAATTTCAAATGCAAAGGCTGTTTAGTTGTTCTATCCCAGTGTTATTCATTAAGGGAACAGCAACTGGAGGATGTCCGCCTCCGTTAGAGACAGGCTCCAAACACCAGAAGAGTAACACTCTCTGATAGGCCGGCCTGTTGAATTATGCATCTCCCATTGACAGCTCGCTGCGCAAGCGAACCAAACGGCAGCTTTAGTCTCAGAGCAGCAGGAGTGACCCCAGGCTCTTTCTTGCCGCGTTTGAATCAAAGCAAAATATGTTTCCAAGGGCCAGCGACGGTCACACTGTCACCTCCACCATTTCTCTAATTGGAAATGTCATTTACAATGACAGGAAAGGGCTGTCAAGATGGCTCAGAAGGGGCTGCTCTGTGGTTAAGGTTTGATCTGCGTACTGCATCTCAAGCTTTTTAGAAATGACATAAGAACGCCAACCTTGCAAGACAGCAATTTGCAGACAAATTTGAGAGATCACAACCGTGCAAGAATCCATCTTGCCATGCTCCAAGTTATTCATTTTTGCCCAAACCAGTGGTCCAAACGAATAAACATCTTGTAGGGAACTACTGGCAGCTACGGGCGTGGTTGAAGTAAGTCTGTGATAGATTGATGGTTCATCCAATCACCTGATAAGTATTTTTTGAAAGTCCCTGCCATTTTCCAAACAGTTTTCAAGGACTATTCCCAGATAGTTATATGTAACAAACCATCTAATGAATCAGGTTATGAGAACACCTTGACCTCCACAGAACTGGTCTCTTTGCGAGGGCTTTTAAAACCTTCTTTGAAGAATAGCCTAGTAAGATGACATTTTTAGTCATTGTTTGTACTTTGTGTTCATTCCTTTAGGACATTGCTGAGGTGAAAACACTGACACAGTCTGTAGGAATCCCTCTTTTTAACCCAGCAACACTAGCACACACCTTGGTCACCTCTCTGTTCTGGCCCTCTCATCTTCTATCAACACCTCTTTCTCCCTCTCTCCCTCCCACCCTCCCTTCCTCTCTCCACCTCCAACTGTCTACTGACCCACAGCAGCTGCCTCACAGCGGTTGTCACAGCGGTGCTTTAACAAGGTGCTGCTCTCCCCCATCCTCCTCCATCACCTTCATCATCATCATCCTGCCATCCTTTCTCTTCTCTTACCCTTCTTGTTGTTCTCATCCGTAGTACATTGTGAGGAATGACTACAGGGGTTAGAGTACCCATACAGGGCATGGAAGAAAGGGCAGGTAGGCACCACCTGCTCGATGAGCACGGATTAATGGAGGGAGGGAGGGAGGAAGGAGGTGGGTAAATGGTTTGCTCAGTGAATGGATAGGCCAGATAGATTGATGGATGACCAGACCCCTGTTCTTATGAGGCAGATTTTATTCATAACGTCTCAGGAATAAAAGGTAACTAAATCACCCGGGGGCCCCAAGCTTTTCCATTAAAGACGGCGTGCGAAGGTTATTGATCCACTGTTGGATAAAGAGAGTGTGAATTGGAAGAGAAAAGAGAGAGATTTTTAAATACTCATCAATCCCTTCAACCACGTTTTTGGTAATTGGGTTTTATAATTGAATTTCAAGGTAGCCTTAAAGAGGAGAAATGTGGCCAGGCTCGGACTATATGTTTTTGTGAGCGTACAAGACACCCTTTAAAACTCCCTGGTTGTCTTTAATGGAAGAGCAGTGTTCTTCAGACACCCAATAAACACCAGTGGCCTGGGCTAGTCCATCATCTTTACATTGCAACAGGGAGTTAGGGCCTGGTCAGGTACACCCTCACAAATCCAATTGACCATGATAAATAGAAGAAAGTGTCCCGTCCCCTCCCTCCCTCCCTCCCTCCCTCCCTACTGGTCTGCTGTAGTTCCAGCAGGTAGCTGTGTGTCCAGTGAAGCCTGCAGAGTTGACACACCATGAGATCAGCTCGTGTCTGCTCCAGCTACTTCAGTGCTGCAGTGAAGGGGCGGGTCTCATCTACCCTGCCAGTCTGCATTTCAAGAGGTCTCTTTCAGGGTTTTCTGTGTCTGAGTCTGTGATGACAACACCCTGCAGCTTGCTTGACCACTAACCCCCGTCTGATTGCTATTTCCAGGCCACTCCTCTGATGCTGAAGCCTGTGGCTGAAGGCAGGAGCAGAGGATGTCCTTTTTCCCTCTTCTCTGACCTCCATAAAGAGGATGGCTTTTTCGAATGGGCCGCCCCAACTCTGTGTCTTTTCTCCATCTTCAAATTCTTTCTTGTTTTTGCGTAGGATCTTCGTTTTCATGGCTGTCTCCATGAACGGCCTCCCACGAGGAGGTTAAAACGTTTAAGTAGTGTAGAATGCTGTCTAGTTCTGGCTTTTATGATGAATCGTCTCCTGAATGATAGCCAGTCCCCCCCACACTCACAGCCCCTTTCAGAGGTATTCCACACGTCCTTTCATTGTAGAACTATAAAGGCAAGAATGTGTGTGTCTGAGTCTGATTGTGACTCGATAATCTGGCAAACCGACCACTGTCTGAAGTTGCAAGTCAGCAGGTTCAAGTCGGCTGCATATTAAGCTGCACTAAGCGATGGAGCCATGGAGCCAAACGTCACACATGGCACTGCATGCACTTCCTTTGGTCCTGAGCAAGACACCTGCCGACTTGTAACCTCATACAGCACCTGGTTCTCAATTATCGAGGCACACACTAACACACAAGCAGACAGATTCCTGCCTTTATAGTTAGATACTGTGTACACCTTTAATAACCTTATGTTAGATATTAGTGGCCTTTCCACTTCTAGCCTGTATCATGTTCTTCCACGCAGTGAGAATTGAAAGACACAACTTGAAATCTATATTCTTCTCTTTGTAGTTCAATATTGTGAATGAACATTAGGCTACAGAGCAAACCATGTGGGAACGTGGTTTGCTCTGTGGAAGTACTCTTTGCACCATTAACAAGCAGCAACTACAAACTGCTGATTTGTAATGGGACATAATAGCACCTCCTGTAACAAAAACTAATCATTGTAGCTGTAATTGAGGCAAAAAGAGCTGGGATTGTTTAAGCCTCACTGCCACACCTGTAACCGTTCCATCAAGGTAGGTCTTCCAGATGGTGTTGATTGGTCTCAACACTCTAGCTATACACACTACATAGAACACACTATATAGAGGTTGTATTCCGCATGATCAAGTCTAGGGGGTTCCATATGGAGATGTTGCTGTCATTTCTTAAAAACAATCTTTTCTGCCCTCCAAAATACCCTCCATCTCCAGATCCTTGGCATGACAAGTCAATTATTCCACAAAGGCAGGTTGATGGATCTTTTCTCCTCAGGATCTCTCTCCAGATCTGTTCTCCTCCGGATCTCTCTCCAGATCTGGTCACTCTATCACTGCCTCCATCTTTCCTTGACACATAGGAAGGACAGATATTCATCTTTGGTTGGAAATGTAATCTGCTTGGCAAACCTCATTTCCAATAGTAACTCCTTAGCTCTCTCTCTCTCTCTCTTCCTCTAATTGTGTGGAGGGCAACAAAATGACAGCATTTCATATATCTTGAGAGCTCATGAGCCTATCCAGCCTCTTCAATTTATGGATTCATATTTTGTATGAAAGCGATACATTCACAAAAAGCTTTTCACCAATTAATGTTCTAAACTAAATGAGTCTTTACTGGAGCATTTGTAATAAAACATCTTCTGGGGATAGCATAGAAATCAGATGAAACGAATGAGCTTGTATAGACCAGACTGCTGTTCATCTAGCTGTAGTTTTGCATTCTGATTTCTTACAGCTTTGCAGCGAGAACAAGCTGTCTCTCTTTGATGTGTCTGTTTCTATATATATCTGACGGCCTCAGGGTATACTATCATGATGTTGTTATTTTTGTATCAACACAACCGTGGCTTTGTTAACAACCTGAAAACATTATTCTGTTCGGCACCCATAACCGCCTGTCAGGGGTTTAGTTCAGGGGTTTGGATCTCCTTAGTGAGTGTCTCAGTAGTGTTAAAAGGTCATTCATGGTCGTAAACGGGGATATTTGATATTCAGTCATGTTTCTTACAGCTGCCTTCCTCTTCTTAAAAGCATTCCAGATGACTTGTCATAGTTTGAGCATAGAGAGCTAAATGCTGTTAACGGTTCTTCTTCAGGCTTGTCTTTGTTGATAATGAATGAGGGTATTGCTGGTACGGGAATTAAATAGCCAAATTACACGTTGTAGCCGTTGATAACAAAAAACTATTGGGGATAGTAATTTTTTTGTCTAAACATCAAAAATAGTACCAACCCTCTTCATTTAAATCATCTGAGAAAGTGTCCTTGGTTAAACCTATCCCATGATCCCATGTTTCCTCTCACTAAAATTCTCCCTTCACTGTCACTGTAGCTCTCCATCAGGGAACTAGCCAACCATCACACCATTTGAGGAAAGGTTGGCCATTAAAAGACTATGAGGACCACTGCTTTGGCTGGAGGTGACACATATAGACAACCCAGCCATCTCTGAGCATCTCAGTCGACCATCAGCAGTGAAGTGTGTGGGTAAATGTGTGCTTGTTTACCGGCAGTGATGGACTGGATGTGGGATAACTGGTCTCTTGTGGTCAGTCTACTGTAGAAATGGCCTAGATGTCACAGTGGTGTGGCCTTGACATGCCTGAGCACATCTCTGGCAACAGCTACTTGACTTTCATTTATGTCACCTGACCCTGTCACCTGACCATGTCACCTGACCACATCCCACAGTCCATGAGCAGCACAGCCACCTTCCCTCAGTGTTATCAAAAGTGGATTGCCACTCACTCTCACCAGCGAGCTCTGCCGGTGTTAATTTGTTGTCCTCAGACGAAGGTCGTCTCTAAATCTCCTCTCTCATAATCACATCTGTGAAGAGGCTAATGTGAGCGCCATTTTACCCTTGTCTATTCCTGCTTCTGGTGATTTATTTTTAATGGTGTGTGTTAGCTGGAGGGGTCAGGCAGTCACACACACACATACACACACAGAGACACACACTCAGTGTGTGTGTGTCAGAGTAGCTGCAGCTTTCATCAAGTAGATCATAAACAGTGTTGTTGCAGGCTAGGCTCCAGCCGTCAAGAGAAATTGTTTGGGTTGGGGCTGAGTGACTTACTTTTGCCCTTTTAAAAGCTGTCTGGACCTCCTCTCTACTGGAAGCCTTCCATCACACGGCGGTAACGTGACAACAGAGGCCTGTGCTATCTGGTGGGGTAGGCGGGGCCAGATAAGAGCTGTGGTAGTTCACTGAGCTGTAAACAGTTCCCTTGATTCTAATTGGCTGCTGTAGATAAGGCCTGTCTATTGTAATTGGCTGCAGGTGATAAGATGCTGTCAGCAACAGCTGGAGGGGAAGAAACTGCCTGCTGAAGGATGCCAACGGAAGGAACAAAAGAAGAAGAGATCTGGAAGAGCCTACAGGAAGTCAGGCTGCACGGAGACTAGATGGGATGGATGAAGAGAGCTATTTAAACAGACTCCTGGTGGAGATGGCCACAGACAGAGGCAACAAAAGACCTCATCTAGCCGTTCACCCGGCCCAGTGGGACCTTTAGCCTCTGTCCTGATAAGCTTCCTCTCAAGTGGGTGACGAGGCTGGAACGCGCCTACTTGGTTTTAGTCTGACGTGGTGTGTTACTTGTTTGACGCTCTGTGGTATAAATGTGCGGTCTTTATCGCAAACATCGGTTTTACGGATTTGGGTTCACCTAGAGAAATTGTCAGCGTTTGGTAGAAGTGTTCCATTCTCTGAATGCTTAGCTACAGTTTGAGCAGATGCTTTTTTGGCCGCACCAGCAAAGTCTCCTGTGGTTTTCACTGAAACTGCTGATCAAGGAGTTTTTGGCCCACGTCCTTAAGTGTCTTTCTCTGCAGTTGGCCTACTTTCTCTGAAGTACAGAGCTTCTGCGTCCTCTGCTTTATACACGTTTCTTCTTTTTATGCTCAGTGAAGAGTCCATGCATGAGGTGACTGGCTAATGTGTTCATTAGTCTCCAGATAGCTGTGTGTCTGTCTGTTATTGGCTAATGGAGCAGAGAACAGCCATTAGCTATGAGACAATGCACCTTCATCTCTATAACCTGCACACACCAGCGTTACACAGAGCCCACCTAATGGATGTGTGTCTAGTTGTGTTTTGTACGTTCTCCACACGTGAGGCAGGAAATGAAGACATGACCACCCATACCCCCCCCCCCCCCCCTCCACACAAACACACACACACCCCACACCCCTCCACACATGTGGAGATTCTTCCTGCCTCTGCCAGGGGTCTCCAGTGGAATCTGGAGTTGCGGTGGATCAATACCTCCAACAGGATCACATTTCTCAGGCCTGTTTTTTTGTCCGTCTACTCCCAACTCCAGGGTGTTGGATGAGGGCAGAGAGACACTTGATCTGTGGTGAATGGATCGAATAGACACAGACATATCTGGCACTGCAACCTTAAGAGGTGAAGTGATGAGATTGCTGTCAAACAATATCTAATATGTCCCATTTTTTTATGGCGGTTTTATGAAAACTAGACTTTATGGCCCTGCAAAATGTTTTCAGGACTGTGTTTTTTAGTTGCAATTTGTAACAAGAACAAACGCAGTGGACTTGTGGGTCCTGCTCGTCTAGGCAGTCTTGAGGCTTCCTGTTTGAAATGTATGAAAGGAGCTCGCTCTGGACTTGGTAGTCTTCCTTCCATATGATGATACATAGCAACTACCCTAGTGTGTTGCTATGTATGTTATGACATCAATACTTTTTGGACCAATGTTCTGCTGTACACCTCAACCAAACAAGGGTATTCACACGACATGATGTTAAAGCTGCCGTCCCCTCCTCCAGCAAAAGGTTCTGTTAGTCACTCTTATTGAATTAACAGCCGCCATCAAAGATGTCCTTCTCCTGTCTCTCGTAAATAAGATAACAATTAGGAGGTTGAGAATCTGGTTCTGTCATTCTAACTAGAGCAAGACGGATAGTGCTCTAGCCCTCTCATCTTTAGCGGTCTTGTTGTGACAGATACAACTTCAAAAGAGAAAAGCTGATTAAAGAAACTCTTGTGCTTGTTTTTGTCGGGGAGGACGTCAAGTTCTCCTCCAGGCGACGATTGACAGAGTCTGTCAATCGTCCCTGTTACTAATTTGGAGTTGAACAGTTTACTGGTTGTGTGTTAAACAGACTGTTTGGATAGGTAGAAACCATCACTGTCACTTGTCATCATACTACTGTACAGACAGTTAACTTGAATGTAAAGGTAAGAATGTCCTGCTTTTATCCCGTCAGTTAATCCCCTCTTTTGCTCCACAGAGCAACTTTAATATCCTGTGTTACTCATATTTGACTTTGATAAAGACCTCATTGAAATACGGGCCTCTGAAATGATTGAAACACCAAGAGTTGTCAATGGGAAAAAAAACCTTCTCATGTGCTCATCACCAGCTCTCATTGGGGTTTGCTGCAGTGACACGCTGGAATGTTTGCGTGTCATATCTGCGTCAATTTGCTGTGGTAATCCTTCATGTGGTGAACATGGAAATGAAACGTGCGCTGTTGACATTGCGATGCGTCTCCGACTGTGGGTGGCGTGCGTTGCCGGTGAAAACCAAGGGAACATGGTGGGAGAATGTATGCTATCTCATGTAGACAAGGAGATCTCTACATCAACAAGGATAGTGATGTAAGGGTGGTAATTAAGTTAGGTGGTGTTAATTAAGAATGGGCAGGGAAGACGATGAGTGAAATGAAGGGTGCAAGTGGTAAATGAAACTCTTGATAGAGATGTCAAGATGCAGTGGCGTAATCTGAGTAAACTTGCCCTTGTTTACTTAATTACTCCTCTTTTTCAGTTTTCAAATGCAATTTAAACGACAGTTTGAATATTTAATGCCTAGGCATTCTCTCTTCAAAGGCCTCACCAGTGTGTTGTAATTAATGTCTGTTAATGAAGCTGTTTTGATGAATGGAAATGAATGAGGAGGAGAGAGAGCAGAATGAACCAGAAGCTGCAGAACAAACTTCTTCAGTATCTGGGAGGAAATTCCAGCTCAGCCCCCAACCCTCTCATTTGTACATTCATGAACTATTCACACAATTTGAATTCTGATCCAAGGTCCTTTTTAGTCAAGAAACATCACAGTTGGAGACAATAATCACACTGTACACTGTGTGTGTGTGTGTGTTTTCCACACTTCTGACACTTTCTTTTGTGCAGCGTCCAGGCATGAAGACAGCTTGACGGATAAGCACATATTAAAGGATCCAGAGTGGGCCCTGTCTTTGAAGCTCCTGCTTTTATCTGTAGAAAACGAACGCTGGTCTAGTTAGTTATGCACGGACAGGGGGTGCTGGGAAAGGACTGTTCATGGGGGCAGGGACTGACAGGGTTCCCACTGGGTAAAGAGGAGGTTGTTGATTGGCTAGTCCATCACCATTATTTCTTATCTAATGCAAGCATGCGTGATAATGATGTGTGGTCTGCCAGAACATCCCAGATGACCCCGTCCTCCCTTCAGAGGGCCCTGAGCTGCTCTGAAGTGACACTTTTATGGATGTTAATGCCTGATGGTTTTATTGATATAAATGTGGATCTAAGGAGATGGGGAGGTAATGAGACCAGTGCTAATAACAGTCACCTTCAGGAGCCTGCTGGAAGTTGATCTCCCACACTGCTCATATCTGTCTCTGTATCCTGAATGAAGGTAACTTCATTAATGAACACATCGGCCTTGCTCTGTCTCTTCAGAAACACCCCCTCTGGCTGAGAGGGGGAAGATTCAGTAGCACTGTTTGTTCTCTGAGGTAAAGCTGGAGCCTCTGTTGGGGTATTCTGACTGGCAGCCTTGTTTTGACTATGTGGTTAGAAACTTGTTTTGACTGATCTTGTCTTTTGACTGGAAGGTGGGTCAGATGGCTGAGCGGTTAGGGAATCGGGCTATTAATCAGAAGGTTGCCGGTTCTATTCCCGGCCGTGCGAAATGAAGTTGCTCTGGATAAGAGCGTCTGCGAAATGACTAAATGTAAATGTAATGTAAGACAGTTCTGTAGGGGATCTAGATTGACTGCATCCGTCACATGACTGATGAGTCCATCAAGTGCTGCTATGACAGCTATTTAATCAAGGAAGGAACCAATGGAATCACCAGAACATATATGAATGTATGGACTGTTTCATTTGGTTATTTTCCATGTTGCTCATAATTTGCTGGTAGTCTGAATTCCTGCTCCAGCAATGAGGGTTGAAGCCTTCACAGATTAGCTCACACGAAAGAAACCAACCCCCTGAATTTGTAATTTCCATTAGTGAAATGAAAGCGCCACTCCCAACTGTCTATTCACTTTGATTATGAAAAGACGTTCAAATGACTTTTCACCGGGTTGTATTTCCAGTCTTCATTTTAATAACCATCGTGTGTATGCAGTGCTTCTTCCAAATCCCCTCAGACTGAGGGGAGACAAGTCAGTCGACTGTCGGGGCTGAGAAGTAGGATGTCCATCATGCTGCTTCTTTTTTTCTTTTTTCTTTTTTGCTCTTGTGCATTTTTATTAGCCTAATGATGAGTTAGAAGACATGGATGCTTTAGGTGCCTGCCTCTAGTTGAAGTCTTGATTTAATGACTGCAAATAATGTTGGAGCGGGTAATGTGAACAGTGTGTCTCTGTGGTCATTGTCACAGCACAATGCACTGGAGAGTAGCCTTGGAGCTCAATAGTCTCTTACAAGCACACACATGCACAAACACACACGTATACACCAAGGGACATAACTGCATTGAGGGACAAAGGGTCACCATGACTACTCAACAAATGACAGCGGTGTCATTATTATATCCAGTCAGAAGGGAGAGTGGGAGGGCAGGATGAGTGTCAATGAACCCACTCTGGAGAGAAGCTGGAGAAGAACTCGGTCTAGCAGCCAGTCTGCTGCTGAGGCTGGATTCAGCCATGTTGGGTCCTGGGCAAGGCTCTGGGACGTGTCTGGAGCTCACCTAAAACCCCCTCGGTGATCAGATAGAGGTGTTGATAAAGATGATGGATCTGCAGATCATGCATAGCTAGTAGTCGATATCTTCATCACATCCCACAACTCTTGTATTCATAACCGCTCTCTATCTGATGCAGACTGTGTCCTCCGGTCCTAAATTAATATTCCACCTGCAGATAGCCGCCCATCACATCTGTTTGAGATTCACTCTCACTAGCAGGATTGTACACAAACACACCGAGAGGTGTGGACATGACACAGATCAATAAGACAACAAGCCTCCTAATTACTAAATACTAGAGTATTTCTGGGGTTAAATAACAAGCAGTTAAGTACCTGGAATGAGATGATAATGATAGTGATGATAAAATGATGTAACGATTCATCATCTCTGATGATCCCCATACGTCTCTCTCCTGCATGATTCACGGACAGACAGACTGCTGGGATCCTTTGGCTGAACTGCAGCGTTAGTGCCCAAACTGTGTGGAGGAGGATGCCTCATCAGATCATTATGGCCTCACTTGATAATGTGTCTGCGATTGGTTGTTTTATCCATGGCGATTCGATGAGTTGAAGATTGGTGAAGGTGTGTCTTGGCTGGCTGTAGGCCCTCAGTGGTAGATTAGAAGTGGTTTGAATGGTCAGAAAACTGGCCTACCTGGAGGTTTCTGGGGTGCTTTCTGTGCTTATCTGTCAGTGTAATCTGTGTCTCTGTCCTTCACATCCCTCTCTGATGAGCAGAGGTAAAGCCCTGTGCTCCAGAAGCTTCTCACTGACACACAACAAGGCGTCTTCGCTGTTCTGTAAATGGATCCTGAGGAGGGAGAGCAATGGAGGTTGTTTGCCAAAAGCACTCTGTTCTAGGGAGTCCTCAGCAAAAGACTTCAAAGACGCGCGCGCGCGCGCGCGCGCACACAAAAAGCTTTTCAAGTCCGTTTTTACCCTCGTCCTCTTCGAGGTTGCCGGAAAGAATCGTTGGGACGAGGGTGCTTTTGTACCCTTGTATCTGTCTCCACATCGTGTCGCTCAGCCGGAGAGTGGAGGACCAGATGACGAGGAGAGTCACCCTCGCTGAATCTCTTCCCCTCCTCAAACACAGATGGGCGTCAGTGGGCACAGTACCTGTCCGTCAAGAGTCCAAACACTGGGCACAAAACAACCCCCGAAAGATTCAGATCGCTCATCTTTTTGTCCACCATGTTCCCGTTCCATTACCAAACGGGTGTCGTGAAGTCTTTCATGCATCCTTCTTTCAAACCTTGAGGTGCAACGCATGTTAAATTAGTATTCACTTCGAACAAGAGTTAATTCACAGGATTTTACAAAGACACTAATTCAGGTAAGACATGAAGGGACATAGGTATGTTTGATCTGCATTAATAAGGAAGGCAAATAAGACAGTAAGGTTGTGTTAAGACCCTGATTGAGTTAATAATACTCACGTCTCAATCTGTCTGCTTGTTTTCATGTAGCCTATTTATTTAGCCCAAATGCATGTAACAGCATGCAGATTTTTTTAATTTGTATTATTTCATGGATTACAGTCACCACATGAAACAAAATCAAGTTGTCTTTGATGAGTGCAGCGCCATTCAAAGATTTTGCTTTTTCTTTGGGATGTGCTTTAGGGATTTGTATCGCTTATGCAAATGACTGAGCGCTCTATTTGTGTACACAGCATCCAAACAGGAATACAAGATGTGATGCCTTATGTTATTGGATATGGAGCTGATGTCGAAGGTCTGGCCATTCAGTACCAGTTTGAGAGTGTATAGTAACTGCTGTGTGTGCTGTGTTGAAGGATGGAGGTTCCCTGGTGCAGAGGATCTGCTGTGTTGAAGGATGGAGGGTGTTCCCTGGTACAGAGGATCTGCTGTGTTGAAGGATGGAGGGTGTTCCCTGGTACAGAGGATCTGCTGTGTTGAAGGATGGAGGTTCCCTGGTGCAGAGCATCTGCTGTGTTGTTAGGATGGAGGTTCCCTGGTGCAGAGCATCTGCTGTGTGTGCTGTGTTGAAGGATGGAGGTTCCCTGGTGCAGAGGATCTGCTGTGTTGAAGGATGGAGGTTCCCTGGTGCAGAGGATCTGCTGTGTTGAAGGATGGAGGTTCCCTGGTACAGAGGATCTGCTGTGTTGAAGGATGGAGGTTCCCTGGTGCAGAGCATCTGCTGTGTTGAAGGATGGAGGTTCCCTGGTGCAGAGGATCTGCTGTGCTGTGTTGAAGGATGGAGGTTCCCTGGTGCAGAGGATCTGCTGTGTTGAAGGATGGAGGTTCCCTGGTGCAGAGGATCTGCTGTGTTGAAGGATGGAGGTTCCCTGGTGCAGAGGATCTGCTGTGTTGAAGGATGGAGGTTCCCTGGTACAGAGGATCTGCTGTGTTGAAGGATGGAGGTTCCCTGGTACAGAGGATCTGCTGGGTCTTCAGGCTCCTTCTTCCAGCTCCTCTGTCACACACCTCCCTCTCTGTGTGTTAGCTAGCACACTCTGGGCTCTGCAGACGCCACCACTAATGATAAGAGCTCTGAGATTTTTATTATAATTAAGAGATGAAAGGACTGAAGAGAAGGGCACTCGCACGTCCTTAAATGCACGCGTGTGTGTGTGTGCGCATGTGTGTGTGTATTCTTCTCCTGCTTGTTATGACTATTGGCACATTGTGTTGATGTGTTTGTGCCGATGTCGTCTTTAGGAGGGGAGAGTCTCTGCTGACACACAACTGCAAACTGAAAGCCGAATGAGAGCCCAAATTCAAGTCAAAAAGGCATTCCCCAGGAGGCTGTTCCTCGTGCACATTCTTTTCTGCCTGCTGTGTGTTTTTGATGTGAAGGACTGCATAGAAGAACGGCTCTGTTATACTGCATGTCTGGGACACAGTGTTCAGAGGAAAGCAGTCACACTGAGTCAAGGCTATTTATTTTCTTCTTTGGAACACGGACATGTACACGAAAACTGGCTCAATACTGTACTATGTAATTTTCGATTCAAAAGGGACATTGAGGGTATATTACTGTATATTGTAATTACAGTTTTATTTAACACCAGTTTGTGAATCTGAGTAACAAGTAATTACTATCATTAGACTAAATAACCAGGATGAATATGTTCCAGGTTCACTGGAAGGTCACCTCTTACTTTGTATTCAGTAGACCTCTTCCACCTCCTTCACTTTCCTTTCCTCTCTTTCACTGTGCTCTCCATCATCGATCCTTCTTCATGTAACCTCTTGGCCCTGGAGATGACCATGAGAAGGTTCCTGAAGCTTCTCTCACTATCCCCCCCCCCTCTCTCGCTTTCTCTCTCCCTCCTCTCTCTATCCCTCTCTCTCTCATTTTTGTCCTCTATCCTCTCTCTCTCTTCTCTCGCTTACCTCCTCTCTCTCTTCCTTCTTCTCACTCTCCCTATCACTCTGTCTCCTCTCTCTGTCTGTTAAAAAGCTTTCATTTCCCATCAGCCCCTGGGGGAGAGTTTACTGTCCTGCAGCTCCTGGTCAATCAGAGCCCAGATGCACAGAGACCAGGGAGGCCTGGGACTGGGGTCTCCCAGCAGAGACCAGGGAGGCCTGGGACTGGGGTCTCCCAGCAGAGACCAGGGAGGCCTGGGACTGGGGTCTCCCAGCAGAGACCAGGGAGGCCTGGGACTGGGGTCTCCCAGCAGAGACCAGGGAGGCCTGGGACTGGGGTCTCCCCAGCAGAGACCAGGGAGGCCTGGGACTGGGGTCCCCCAGCAGAGACCAGGGAGGCCTGGGACTGGGGTCTCCCAGCAGAGACCAGGGAGGCCTGGGACTGGGGTCTCCCAGCAGAGACCAGGGAGGCCTGGGACTGGGGTCTCCCAGCAGAGACCAGGGAGGCCTGGGACTGGGGTCCCCCAGCACCACTGGTCACATCTCTCTTACCAACGTACCTTTTTCGATGAAAGGACAGCTTTCCTGAAAACATTTTGGATTATGATAATTCCGCCTTTTCTCGTCCCAATTTTACTAGCAACGATGACCAGCAGTGAACTCATTTGACCTTATAAAACCTTGGAATTCAACCTATGAACGGCAGTGTTGACAAAGTTATGTATTGTGCATTCTCAATCTACTATTCTACTACTCTACTCTTCGCTAATGTTTATTTTCACTGGCTCAAATGTTTTGTATTTGGCTCAGCAGATGTGTGTGCGTATTCTTGCAGCTGTTTGCTATTCAAACACAGCCTCTGCTCCATTGATGGGATGGACGCGTGCTAAGGGGAGCATTACCAGAGTTCATTACCAGAAGCAGCATTTGAGAGAGAGATGAGAGAGAGAGATGAGAGAGAGAGAGAGAGAGAGAGAGAGAGAGAGAGAGAGAGAGAGAGAGAGGAGAGAGAGAGGAGAGGGGGAGAGGGGGAGAGGGGAGAGGGGAGAGGGGGAGAGGGGGAGAGGTTAGAGGAGGGGGAAGGGAGAGGAGGTGAACCGTCCTGTTTGTTGTGACTGGTCAGTCAGACTGTTCATATGAAGGCTGTTTGTCTGGCAGTAAACCACAACAGCCCCTGTCCCTGACACCACTCTGGCGTTACTAACAGCTCCTGTTGTTTTCTCAGTGAAACTGTTAATGTGCGTTAGTATCTAAACAAGCCTCTCAGCCTGATTTACCCCCCCAGGCTGCCACCATGGCACTTGCTGTAAAACCACAATAAACTACAGTAAAACTGCAGTAAAGCAGTTCCTCCCTTCTCTTCCCTGGTCATATAACTGTTAAAGCCTCCCTACACCCATTGGAACAGCTAATGTGGCTGTAATTGGTTAACACGTTTTATAAGCTCCCGTCAGGGACATTTGCATGGCAGCATAATAGCAGAGCAGATTAATCTGCCCCTCACCATGGTAACACAGACATGGGTTTGTGTAGATTGTATTATAGGATGGACATGGACAAAATAACAGTATTAGTGCTTCATTACCTTACACTCTGACACACACACTCAATACTACCAACTACTGGGGATCCAATTCACACACACACACACACACACACACACTAGCTCACCAGTGTGGGTGGTGACCCAGACCTTTGAGGTGTGAAGTGTTGTCTTCAGCACTGCTTGATATTAGCACCCAGTGTGTGTTTTGGCATCGTGAGACAGGAGAGCAGCCTGGTGTGTCAGCCAGCAGAGAGCAGAGAAGCACTTCCAGCTGTGACAGAGGACTAGTCTGAGAGACCAGACCAGTACTGTCCATTCAGGGCGCTGAAACTCAGTCTGGGGCGCTGAAGATCTATATTGACTTCCTCTCATTACTTGCGGCTATTAACTACGAAGATTTGAACGCGTTTGCTTTGCTGCGTAAGACTTAGAAAGAAAAAAAAACATACAGCTAGAGGATGTGTGTATTTGTAGTTGTGAGCCAAAGATATTTTTACGGCAATAATACCTCACATATGTTCCGAGAGTTTTGTTTAGTACCATAGTAATCATGTTTCATAGTGTGTAATTCTACTAGATTTGAGTCACAGCCCAATAAGAACAGCCTCTGCTCCCTCTTTGCAGAGGGTGACTTCACCTCAGTGTGTGTGTGCTGTTTTTTCTCTGGTGTGTGTGTGTGTGTGTGTGTCAGTATGCCAGTCTGGAAGAGGCATCATCACGAGGAGATCTTCTCTCACCTTCTCTCTTCACAGAGGTCATAGATAAAGGAAGTGCTTGACAGGAAAGACTAGTGATGGCTGTCTCTCTCTCTCTCTTACAGAAGGAGTTCGTAACATGGCCATGGACTCCGGTGCCATGACGATGCCCATGACAGACCCCAACGCCTGGGCCACAGCCATGAACAACCTGGGCATGGCTCCCATGGGCCTGACCGGACAGCCCCTCATGCCAGGTACACATCTTTATGACTGTTTCTCCACACCTCAACACTGCAACTTTTCGAGATGAATGTCTTTATTTAGCAGACGCTTCTATCCAAAGCAACGCGCTGAGAGGGATTTGAACCTGAGACCTCTAGATCTGCAGTCAAATGCTCCACCACTGAACTGTACTTTCCCTGTACTGTATTTGTATACAGTACAGGTTTGTTTTAACGAACACAGAAGCGTATTGATGAGTAGTGCAGTGCCTTCCCTGAACCAGGACATCATTATTTCATGTGGAGCTCACCACGGTATCATCTGTGTTTGAAAGTCTCTGTGTGGATATAAAACCTCGCAGTCACGCATTCAATAAGTTCATGCCATGCCTTTTCCTATCTGTACCATACTGCTGTCTATCAATTTTCGGCTAACAGGAGCATTTCGTAATCCGTTTTCCTAGCCTCCCATTTCAGCTGGTTCATATCAGGTGAGACATGCGAGGTATGGTTAGTGGTACATGGTATTGTGTGGGGGTGTTGAACTATGGCTTGGGCGCCTGCCGTCTGGCATGGGCTCCGACTTCCACTGCAGCTCAGGGTTTTAGTTGTCTCTGGCGGCATTAACCCCCGCCTCTCCCCTCTCTCCTGTCGCATCAGGTCTAAACGGGAGTCGGGATGTATTGACATGGTGGTTGCAAAGAGGATGCTGCCACACATCTCTGCATATTTTACCTCAGTACCGAGCATAACAACGTAATCTTCTCAGTCCTTCTGGAGCCAGGTTGTCTAAGGCCATATTTACCCCGCCGTTATTGTGGAACTATTTTTCCACAAGTTCAGTTGAGGTCAGATTGGTTGGTTCATGTTTATGTCATGGGTACATGTGTTAGAAGGAAGTTAAAGCTACAGTGGCCCCGCTCATCTGTTTCTGCATTACAGTCCAGGTGGAGTAGCTCTGTGTTGTGGCCTCTGTATTTAATGGGGTATCGACAGTATGTGGCCTTAATTTGGCTGTTTTTCTCAGACGGCTCAGTGCAGTCTCTATATTCTGCTGGCTCGCTGGTGAAGTGTGTGTACCATATAGGCTAAGGTAAGGCCTTACCCCAGGGACCAGGGATCAAGTCCAGCCCTGGCCATTCCCTGCATGTCCTCCCCTCTCCCTTACATGGCATTTGGCCCTTCACTATCTCTGTTTCAACTAAGCAGAAAGGCCCAAAGAAATATATACAGAGAGAGAGAGATAGAGAGATTTAAATGTTTGCCGATGTCAAGCCTTCATCTGTTCCTCTACTAAAATAAGCAGGCGGCACTAAGTCAGTGAGATGGAGTTCTCATCCAAGATCAGGATCCACACTCAAAGTAGCTCAGAGACACACGCTTGGTTGTGCCCCACGTTGGCAGGAAGAGGTAGTCAGTGCGTTCCAACACTGAATCCCCTCCTGCAGCCAGCAGTCCCCAAAGGGTCCAGCTCTCTCCCATCTTTGACAGAATGACGGGTGGCAAAAAAAGTGAAGAACTTTCTGGAAGGAAGCCCAGACCTTAGCCCCTTTGGTGCTCCCTCGTACCCCTCCAGGTGCTCAGTCCTGGACGCTGTGTGTCATCCGTCACTTAGCGACGCATCACAGAGACGTGTCGTTGGTCCGTCCTCGGCGGAGGGGAGGAGACAGTGAGAGGAGGGACGCCAGCTCCCTCCAGACTGAGGATGCTCCACCAGCGATGCTTTCACGGTTTGGACCAGAGAAGGTGAAGATGATTGAAGCCCAATGAGGCTCCACTGAGAGCCACGTTCAGCTGCTGTTTGTGATGGTTTCAGCATGATCACGTCTGGGTAGTGTGAGGTTCACCCTGACCAGGCCTGGTCTCCAGGCAACAGCTCTCCTGGAGCCTTTTATTAAATCACCTCCTCCATCTTTGTTTATCCTGCTCCTTCGTTTCAACAAAGCTACGGAAATATGCTGAGAGCTCCACTCACAGTCCATATTTCAGCCGAAGTAGCTTTGGAGAACGATAGTCCCACCCGCTGTGATTTTCCTATTCAATTTCATTTGCACCAATTACAGAGCCTGGGGCCGACTTCGCACTTTACTCACTAGACCACTGCTCAGCTGTGCTCAGGTCGTTAGACTGTAGATGTAGCTACGTCAGTGTAATGAGCTGGAACACAGAGGTGTGTGTGTTATGTCATAGAGACACCGAACACCATGATCCGTTTTTCCAACTTACAAACATGCTCAGCACTGCCGTTTGTGTTGACAGTGTGGCAGGGCGGGGCTGGCCGGGGACCAAACTCCCCCTCGTCTCTCCTCCTTCCCCGTGGAGCGGTGTTCCCCAAAGACACAGCTGGGAGGTGGGAGGAGCTTGTCATGTCAAGGAGGGTTGGGGGGGGGGGGGGGGGTAGACAGCTGTGTCCCGCCTCCTTCATCACCTGGAGAAACAGCTGTTCTCTGTCTCTCCCTCCCTCCCGCTCGCTCTGCCTCGTACCTGCTCTCCCTCTCGCTTTTTCCCCCACTCGCTCTTTTTCTCGCTGTCTCACCGTCACCCTCTCCCTTTTGTTGTCTTCCTCACTCTCTCTCTCTTACCCTCCTGTTCGCTCTCTGTCCTTCCTCTCGCACCCCCACTCACTCTCTCTCTCGCACCTCCTTTCCTTCTCTCTCACGCTCTTCCTCTCCTCTCGCTCCCCCCTCTAACTCTCTCCACCCCATCCCTCTCTTTGCTATCTCTACCCCCTCCTTCCAGGGCCTAAATGATCCAACAGCTTCATTACTGTCACGTTACAGCTGAGTCAGCTCTCTGCAACTCCTCCACAGCTCCCAACCAAGTGAAGAGGCATAACGTTCATCCCCGTGTCCCGCTGCTTCTCAATTTAACCCGCTCACACCCACATCTGGAATCTCTCTCAGTCTTTTCTTTTGTTTACCCAGTGTACAGTATCACCAGGAGAACTAGTTTCCAGCCCGTCAACGCTGACCACCAACCGTCCCGCAGGATGAATCAGAGTTCCGCCTGTGCCTCTGGCGCCGTCTTTGACTTGCCAGTGGGTCGGCTTCCACTTTTGAACGAATCCACCCAGATGTTCCATTGATTCTCTGTTATGAAGGAACGTCCTTCATGGTCTCCTCCTTTGTTTGCTTTTCCTCGGACTGTGTGTGTGTATGTGTCCGTGTTCATGTATGTAAGCGTGTCCTGGAGGACTCAGACCAACCCTTCCAAATGGCACAGGTCCACTACAACGCCAAGATAGCATCCACGTGTGTGGTTGTCTTTATCCATGCTGATCCAGGATTGTGTGACTTTAGCACAGAGCACGGCAGAGCTGAAGGATAAGCCAGGCCTAACCTCAGCCAATGAGATCCTCGTGGGAGCCGTCAGAGAGCAGAATACAAAGTCCTTGTCCAACTTACGCCTCCTCCGTGGCTGCATTGGTCCTGAACACGACTCCACAAAGCTGGTTTACAATAGGATTTCTTCCATATGGTCTCCGTCAGTAGAGGCTCAGTGTACATGCTGTTCTAGTGACTCATACATTGAATAGGAGGCTGTGGTTCAGTATTGATACCATGTAGGTGTTTTCTCCAGAGCTCATGCTTTGTGCGGCTCTGAGAGATCTGGACTGAAGAAGCTGGCCTCCGGGCAGAGCTCTCCCTAGTGGAGTCTCTCTGCAGGGGACCAGAGTCCAGACCTGCTCCCTCTGGCCCCCAGAGAGACATAGCGTCACGTCACAGTAGCGCCTGGCAAGCCTGTTAGAAACCTCAATCCAGACTAACACATCCAGGCTGTGATTAGGACCATGTGGAATCTTCTAGTGCCTCCTCCTTTGTCCCTGTCTCTGTGTGGAGACCTCCCAAGAAACAAAGATTTATGATCCTTGACACAGGAAGCTGGCTGAGCTTCCAGAGTGTGCTAGCCTGACTCTGCTGTGTAGCTCTGGCTGCTGCAGAGTGACTGCCTCGTCCTCACCAGAGCCAGCCTGCAGGAGACACATACATGAGTCAGACAACAAGCTGCAGGTTCGAACCCCATGGTGCCTGTGGAGCTACAGGGAGAAGCTGTGGAGTTTCAAGACCACAGTGACTGTAGGGCTGCAGAGAGTGTGATAGTGGGCCTTGGAGAGTCATGACTAATGTCCTTTACTAATGCAGATAGATGGTTCTCCTCACAGTCATCATGTCAATGATTGGTTGGTTTGGATTGTGTTTACTGCTGCGATTGGATGAAGTCCTCAAGGATGAAACAGCTTTTAACACTAAGGAAAATGCATGGGTGGAAGGAAAACAACACACTCTTTGCAGTGCATTGAGCTTGCTACACACACACATCTTAGAATGAATTTCACCTGTTCTACACACACACACCTCTGTGAATACATAAACAGTCTCTCACGGCTGTTCCCTGGAGTGTCTCCTGCTGCTTTGGGGGATACATCCACTTAAAACGTTCAAATTGAGATCTACAGGAGGGTAGAGGAGCTGTTTTGATAGGAAAATGCAAATGTTGAGATGTTGATGGGTTCTTTTCTGAAAGAGGACAGAGGGAGGAGATGGAGACTTAGTGGAGCCTCCCAGCTTGGTCCAGGGGATGTGGCCCTGCTCGCCTCATTAGACGACATTACCCAGCGTGCCTTGCAGCACATCCTGTGTCACCCTGCCACCACCACTGCTGGTGGGACGTTTACCCGGGAAATCAGAGAGAGGAGGAGGAGGAGGAGGAGGAGGAGGGCCAATGTGACAGCGATAGCCAGCAGGTTTCTACACTCATGCCAGATTTGTCATTCCTCCCTGCACTTTTGATTGATGGGCAGCTTGAAATGTAATTACCTTCCACAAACCTCCAGGAAACGGATTGTTTAATATGGATAGGCTGAGACTGTGGAGCTTGTGTGTGTGCGTGGAAGTCTGTGTGTGTTTGAATGGATCGAGACTCCCACAGAAGGTAATGGAGATTGTGTATGTGTGTGTTTGGATGGATGGAGACCGTAAGAGAGATTGTGTGTGGTGGTGTGGATGAGAGGCCCTCTTGGAATCTCCACGGAGCCTGTCGCTGTTTCCACCTCTTTGAAACACTGAAGTGTGCGTGTGCGTGTTTTGTTTTGAAGGGTTTTCTGTTAGTGTGTGGGAGGGCATGTGCGTGGTGATGAAACTGATTAAACATGGAACTAACACCGGTCTGAGATTCGGCTGTTTCCTGAACTCTGCTGTAGTTGAGAATTCTCAGGAAGAAGAGAGTGTAAAAATAATTGTCTGTTATAGTAAATAATGTCAGACACATTCCTGTCAGACACTGAACAGAGCACGTAACAAACACACACACTCTAGACCTGACCAAGCTTATTCACTCAATAAAATATATGTCTGCAACGTTTGGTATGGGGTTGGACTATTTTAGTAAATGCTAGACAGTAGACACATGCTCCAAACTGACAAACACACTCAAGCACGCGCACAGACTTCCCTCTTGACTTGGCTCAGCTCTGAGCACTTGGACGGGGTGTTGTGTTGAGGAGAGGGCTGACAATAGGTCAGCTTGCCAGGGACACTGGAGGCTTGCTGCTACCCTGGAGGCTGCTGTTTGTGTGTTCTCATACTGGTCTTGGACCAGATTAAAGCTCAGAAAATACAGGACCGTGCCCTGAACTGGTAGTCACCCATTGACCACCAGGCCATGAGATCGTTTTTTGCCGTGGTTATGAGTCTGAAGCAAATCTTCAGACTCTTCTTACTCACTGTTTTGAGAAGCAGACTCTAAGTGGGTCTTATAAAAGAACTGCGAGCAGAGGCCTGTGGAGGTGAGTGGACGTGGGCATGCTTCAGTCCTCACCCCAGTCTTGGTGGAGAGTGCGTCTGGATAGGCTGTGTCAGCCAGTGTTCCTGTATACAGTATGAGACCCCTCCTGCTCCTGTTTACTGTGGCGAACAGTGTGGCATTGGCATTCAGGAGACACCCTGCCCCGGCCGTACCAGTCCCTCTCTTATCTCCCTAAACCTCTCCTCTGCCTCCCTGAGCAGGGGAAGTCATCACCCAGGCAACCAGGATCTCTTTTATCAGCCGTTTCCTCTCAATCTGACACCACCAGACACACATACTAATGATGAGGTCATCAACGTGAGACAGAAAGATAAATGCAGGTCATGGTGTTTCCTCGTCCTCATCCTTCTCTGCTGGTTGGTCTAGCTGTTGTGTCACCCAAACACTTTAGCCAGTGCGCCAATCTCCCTTTTTCTCTACTCTCGTTCTATTCTCATCCCGCCGTTCCCCCACTCACAGCTAGTTGAGCCTTCCTCAACAAGTTTTGTTTAGACACGTTGTTACATCTAATACGGGCAAAATGAAGCGTTTCCTAAGAGGGTCATTTGAGCATCTCAGCTCACTGGAAGTGGTTCTTTTTAAAGTATATTTATCTCACTCACAATAGAAATGTTGCCCTGCACCGTTATTGAGTAGATCTGGATAAGGCTTTTTGTTCAGTTTTAGTTTTTTGTTCAGTTTTGTCACTGTCATGGTTTTTGTGGTCCATGGAGAGTTTATTTATTTTTGTTCATGAACAGAAACAAAGTACCTATGCCCACATACACACATGCACAGAGAGAGAGACACACACAGACACACGCAATGTAGGCTCCCTTTAAGGTCCACAGTCTTCAACAGGTGCAGTAGGCTCATGGAAGAAGGCAATGTCATTTCCATTTCAAAAAGCCTTGATTCTGGAATCCACCTGCAGTCTAAATCAGTACCAGAGAACAAAAGCTTGTGTTTTCTGTCCTCTAGCGAGATCCAGCTCGGTCTTTGTGACTAAGAACAACATATTCCGGGTCAGAGGTCGTCCAGGCAGCTGGAGAGAGGAGAGGCAGGCCAACTGAAGCCTCTGTTGCCCCTTTTAATATGCAAGAAGTTTGTTTGTTCCTTTATTCATGAGAGCATGTGCTCAGGTATTTATAGGCAGTTTTTTGGCTCTGCTGTTGACAGAAACATCACATCGTGGTGAGGGAGGAAATAGACAGTGAAACATGGTTGAAGAAGCCAGTGTGTTGTCTCTGATGTCTAGCAGAAGGTTTGCCTCAGGAGGAGTTTCCTCCAGTGTGTACTTGTGGCCATGATGTTGTGTCTTGCAGCATTCTCATCCGTGTGTTCCTGTGTGCCCGGCAGATTTTGACCCGAGCCTTGGCATGATGACGGGCATCGCCCCCATGAACCCCATGATGCCCGGCCTGGGCATGGTGCCCCCGCCCCTCTCCCAAGACGTGCCCGTTATCAAGGAGATCATCCACTGCAAGACCTGCACCCTGTTCCCCCCCAACCCCAGTAAGTCTAATAACCTTGAAATGTCCCTTTATTACTCTATCCCTCCCAACCCCAAATGCTGTGTTAAAACTGTGTCCTCTGGAAGTCTGTTGTAGTCTCTCCTGACCTAAGTTTTTCAGCCAGTGTAAATTAGTGTCTCACCAGACCTTCCCTTTAATACCAACTTATTTCTGTCTGTGGACTCTCAGAGCCAACTCCATTGTCAGATTGTCAAATCAGAAATAACTTATTCAGGCTCTTGTCCTTTGCTGTTCACCGAACATATACTTCAGCACAATCTGATGGAGCTCTCTCTCTCTCCTTCTTAAATACACAGGCGTTTGTGTGCATATGACATTTCTGTACTGATAACGTGTGTGTGTGAGTGTGTATTCATGACATGGGCCTATCGTATCCCCTAGCAGACAGACCCCTTTAACTCAAAGGTTACATGTAGCAAATCGTTATCTTTTAATAGGTCACTGCTCATTAACTTGATGTGAACCCCATGTCATTTGGATTTGAGCGTAGAGTGAGTTGAAGGTGCCTGGGATGCCCGGGCCCAGATGGTAATCCCGACATGCACCAGATCAGTGTTCCATTGATTACCTCATTCTGTCCATATAGACATGGCTAATCCCATTTTGGGGAACAAGGGGCCTGATCTATAGCAGATCAGTTCACATTCATCTGTGTTGGACTAGTCTGGTCTGTCATGTGCAAAACCATCTCTGCATGAGATCAGCTACTTTTCAGGGCGGTGAGAATTCATTTGTATTAATGGATCAGTTTCACGTGAATAGTTTCAAAGTTATCCAATCATTTTGCCAATATGACCACCGCAAATCTATAAAGCTTATTATTTTGTGGCCATGGTTTTCAGAGCTAATGTTCTAGATGAGGTATTTTAATTGATCTCCGCATGAAGCCTCTGAATAATATTTCATAAAATAAAAAACAAATCACTTCTATCGTATTGAAATAAATAGGACCTTTACAAATGGTAAAATATGCATTTAGGTTCAATAGTAGGTGGCCAAAGTGATCTCATAGTGTGGTGTTAGTGTACAATATAGTCCTAGTGTATAAAGGGTCTGTGTTGATATCTGTCCTCATCCTAAATCACTCTTGTAGTGACTCATTCCTCTAATTAATACATCCATTTGTGGTTCCTTTCCCTCCTCATGCTGCCCAGACCTTCCCCCTCCTGCCACCAGGGAGCGCCCTCCTGGCTGTAAGACGGTGTTCGTGGGCGGCCTGCCAGAGAACTCCACCGAGCAGCTCATCGTGGAGGTGTTCGGCCAGTGTGGTGAAATCATCGCCATCCGCAAGAGCAAGAAGAACTTCTGCCACATCCGATTCGCCGAGGAGTTCACGGTGGACAAGGCTCTCTTCCTGTCTGGTGAGTTCCTGTCTGGACAACTGTCCTCCCCAACACTTTGGAACTGGAACTTGTAGTTCAGCGCTAGGGTCTTTGAAGTTCAGAGAGACTCTGGGAGAGAGAAGTTATTTTCTTCTCCAGGTTGAGACCTTCTCTTTAGAAGACAATGAGGAGATGTGTGTTAGGATAAATGTCCTCTCCAGTTAGAGATCCTTACAAGGGAGAGCATGAATCACCAAGAGGAGAGAGCTTCTCGACCAGTCATCTGACACCAGCATCTTATCTCGATTTCCCAGCCAGTTGACCCGGCCATCTTAAACGTCTCTCTGTATGCAAACTGGAGGACATATATCCCTGTCTCACCAAATACATTTAAAGCTCGGGCCCTTCCAATAATACCCTCTGAATTATTTACTGTGTGTGTGGGTGCACACTTGAATGTGCGTGCGACTGTGTGTTTTTGGTCCCCTGCGACTTGGTCCAGTTCTTCCCTCTGGTGAGCCTGGAACTCTGCTCCATATATCTTGTCCTGAAGCCAGAGCTGTGCAGCTTGGCCATAAATAATGTTATTCATTTCCCACACCCATCAGTCTAGCAGCCACACAACCCCACTGTCACACAGTCACAAACACAGTCACAGAGTTACAAATACAGTCACACAGTCACACAACCCCACAGTCACTCACTCACAAACACAGTCACACAGCCACACAACCCCACAGTCACTCACTCACAAACACAGTCACACAGCCACACAACCCCACAGTCAGACACTCACAAATAGTCACACAGTCACAAACACAGAGCAGAGCACAACTCAACACATGAAATATTTAACCAGACTGTGAGCCTCAAGCACAGAGCAGATGGAAGAACTGTAAATTGCACGGCCGCAATAATTCCTTTTTTATGTTGTTATTTTTGTTTTATTTTGTTTGGCAGAGCAGATATATGGAACAGTATTCTCTGGCAATTATTGCGTGTGAATGTGGACCCAATATACAGCAAGACATGTTGATCATGTAAGCCAATCCAGTAGTCGTATTAGTGTCAAACAAGTCCAGTGTAAATTCCTGTTCAGTGTTTAGAGCATTAGCAGGGTTTGACAGCAGTGTCACTGGAGCAGCAGGCAGCTTCCTCAGTGTCCTCTGTGTACCAGCATGCAGAGAGAGACAGGGTGTCTACTCTGAAGCCCCAAGGCTACTTTAGACAGACAGAGAAAGAGAGAGAGAGGGAGAGACTTATGGATGGAGAGACAGCTGGATAGACAGATTAGTTTAGCCTAAATGATGCAGGTGTCTGACAGATATGTCAGAGAGAAGATGGAGGGGGGGAGAGAGATGTACGTCTGGAGAGAGAGAGATTTAGAGAGAGTTGGAGAGAGAGAACGCTGGCCTAAATGTGATCCTTAACTTCCTCTTAGCAGCCTGTTGTTCCATAACTAGACGACTCTTCTGGCTGTTTTCCCTGCTCTGTTCCCTCTCTCATGACTACTGTTCACCCAATCCTTCTCCCCCCTCTCCCCTCCTTTTCTATCCCCTCCTCTCCTCACCCCCACTTTCCCCTGCTCCCCTCCTCCCCTGCCTTCTCCATGTCATTTCCTCTCCCTTCCTCTCCTCCCCCCAGGCTACCGTATCCGTCTGGGCTCCAGTACCGACAAGAAGGACACAGGCCGTCTCCATGTGGACTTTGCCCAGGCCAGAGACGACCTGTATGAGTGGGAGTGTCACCAGCGCATGCTGGCCCGAGAGGAGAGACACCGGAGGAGGATGGAGGAGGACCTCCTCCGACCCCCCTCCCCTCCCCCCATCGTTCACTACTCTGAGCACGAGTGCAGCCAGCTGGGGGACAAGATCAAAGGTGGGTGATCACACTCACACACATACACACACTCACTCACACACTCACACACACACACACACTCACACACACACTCACACACAGCTCTTCTCCTCTCCTGTGTTTTGCGTGAGGTATTCTCCTGCCACAGAGGAGCGTGATGTTGTCTATAGACATCTGATGACTCTGAATGTAAGTGTGAATGTGCCTCTGTGGATTTAAAGTAGCTGTCAAGTGAAGAGCTCCATCTGCTACCTGTCTGCCTGGGATGGACTGCTGCTTCTGTCTGTGGGCGTGAGCTGACAGAGAGAGGTGGAGAGAGAGAGAGAGAGAGAGAGAGAGACAGAGAGACAGACGTGTTTGGGTCTGCACTGACTGTTGGTTACTCCAATGCTCAGACAGCAGGATGAGTGTTTATTTATGAAACTGTTCATTTTCACATATCTGTGGGTGATGGTTGATAGGGGCTCACAGACACTGTTGCAGTAACGTTTATGTAGATGCATGTGGAGGTTATTAGTTCACATCTTAACGCTCATTTGGAACAGATATGAAACTGTGCGGAGCGAGGCCTTTGTCAGTGACTGAGCAGCATTAATATAGCTGGAGGTACTCTGTTAATAATGGACCTGTTGGGGCTGGGCTCCTCTGGGGGCTGGGGAGAGCCTGGGGAGCTGGATCCTTCTAGAAAGACTGAACAGAACCCCGGGGAGTTCCCGTGATGACACCTTGATTCAATCTCTCAGCTGTGATGGATCATTCATGCAAATGAGCGCACAGGGGGTTGGTGTGTGTGTTTGGACATCTGCAGGACGTGTCTTAAATACATGAAAAGCCCTCCAGCTGTTCAGTGTGTGTACGTGCGCATTTGTTTGCGCGCGTGTGTGTGCATGTATAGCTGCATGTGAGCATGTGTATGGGGACGATGTCCGTGTGTGTGCGTTTGTTCAGGCATAACATGACAACAACAGGAGGGGCATCTCATTGTGTCTTCAGCAATGGAAATCAATACCAATCTTGTCTCTTGACATCACCTTATCATCCAACCAGAGCATGAATAATGCTAAACAGCTTCTACTCTGCTAGCAAAGGCTTGTAGGCCGTGGGGTTTGTGCACATGCAGCACTCACTGTTGCTGGCTGAAGATACTAAGGCCCTGGGCCCTGCTAACGATGTCTCTTTTAAAATGTACACTAGCTCCCCAGTACATCCTCCAGCCATGAAAACTTGACAGTAGCTTTGCAATCTCGACACGAGGGAAATTAACTCACTCACCGCCCCCCAAACTCAACTTCCTCCTCCTAGACGACAGCAAGTTTGCGGAGGCGGTGCGCGTGCTGCTCACCTGGGTGGAGCGAGGCGAGGTGAACCGGAGGAACGCCAACAACTTCTACTCCATGATCCAGCTGTCCAACAGCCACATCCGCCGGCTGATGACTGAGAAGGCTGCCCACGAGAAGGAGATGGAGGAGGCCAAGGACAAGTTCAAGACCGCCCTGGCCGGCATCCTGGCTCAATGTGAGTGCCTCTCCGAGCTGTTAGCCCTCAGCACACACTCAAGCACACACCAGCAGATTATTAAACAGCCTCCATTTCTATCTCTGTTCCTTTGTCTTTATCTCTTTCTATCTCTCTCTCTGTCTCTGTCTCTCTCTCTGTATCTCACATACCCTTTCTCAAACTGTCTCAAACAAAATCAACTAGCAAACATTTGTGCTCTGTGAGAGGACATTGTGTCTGGGGCAAACAAAGGTAAGTTGGCTGCAACGGTCCTCATTTCACTAGCCTGCTTGTCAGTTCCCCGCGGTAAGAGAGCCACACCCAGTGGTGGCCGGTCTTGGAGGTACCACTAGGGGGGTCTGGAGACCCCAGATCCCCTGGAGGGTTCAGAGCATAAACTCTTCTAGTTGAATTCAACCCAGATGGCAGCTGACCCACGAGACAACCTGCTTTAGAGACCAAATTAGCCACAGTAAGTACCCCCCCCCCCCTTCACCTTCGTCTTCACTGGACCAACTGGAGCTGAAGGAAGTCAGATGGCTGAACGGTTAGGGAGTCGGGCTATTAATCAGAAGGTTGTTGGTTCGATTCCCGGGCCGTGCCAAAATGACGTTGTGTCCTTGGGCAAGGCACTTCACCCTACTTGCCTCGGGGGGAATGTCCCTGTACTTACTGTAAGTCGCTCTGGATAAAAGCTTCTGCTAAATGTAAATGTAAGGAAGTAGATGGTTTTATGTTGAAATATTGATGAAAGAAAGAAGCCAAAGGCAAGGCAAACAGCTGACCCGACCAACCTTTGACAGCCTGGATTCAGCCTCACTACACTGAGGTCAGCCGGGGGGCGGCGTGACCTCATGCTGTTGCATGTTGTTTGCATTTTAAATGGTAGGACTGTGTGCAAATTGAGCTTGTGTGTATCGATTTGTTGAGCCACGGAGAAGAAGAAAGGCCAGGAAGGTCCTTGTCTTTTCTCTCGCTCTCCTTCTTTCTCTTCCACTAAGACAGGCCACCATACGACACAACACGTATTTCTATTCATGAGTTGATGTTTATGTCTCGGCGGTTCCAAATGTCAACACAGAAATTGGGTTCCAACAAGGTAGTTTTACCTTGTTGGTAAAACTACCTTGTTTACCTTGTTGGTAATCTTTATCAGTGAACAAAAGATCCATCCATATTCTCCAAGGCTCCTCACAGCTGCATGCAGGCCTCCCCATGCTCTCTCTCCCTCTGTCTCCTCATGCAGTCTCACCAAGCCCTGCAGCTGGCCTTCTCTGGTTGTCACCTGGAATCACTCGGTCCTTTAGAAAAGAACCCTGACATTGTTCCTGCTCTGAAACAGGTTATTCGAATCAGCCCTATTGATGAATGTCTGGCAGCAGGAATCTCCTCTGGTAGAACCTGGAAGGATTTATTAGCCAATGAGATACCTCGCTCATATTTCAAAATGATCTTTACAGGACATGACATCATTGCACAGGTGGGTGTGGATCTGTGTCCATCATGTCGGGTGAGCCTGACTGCATATCTCATCATGGAGATGAAGCGTCATGACTCTCAGTTAATGACCTCATGTAGAAAGGATGGGAGAATATAGACCCTGAGGCCACACTGATAACAATGCTAGCTGGAGACAGACTGCTAGCATTTAGCTTTATAAACAGTCTCTGCTAGCATCCAGCTCTATAGACTCTGCTAGCATCCAGCTCTATAGACTCTGCTACCATCCAGATATCTAGACTTTGCATGCATACTGCTCTATATACAGATTGTGGTAACTGGTTGGAGGTTTTTACCTATTCGTTTTTTCCCTTGACCCGCTCTCACACACGTAAACGCTCGGCCACAACCTTGCACTCGCTCCTTTCTCCTCTGTCCTTCCTCATCGATTCCCCTCCATCAAATTACAGACTTCTGAGAAGCCACTATCGATCTGGACACGGTCCTCTCCCTCCAACCTCCCAGAGACCCACCTTCAGTCCCTCTGCCAAGTCCACAACTCTGGTGCTGTTATTGACTCCTTACCGGGGGCATCCAGAGAGAGACCCCCCACTGAGACACATCCTCTCATAGACAACAATAGACCGCTGAGTAGGGAGAATCAACAGAACCCTCTCACAGTCTCACACACTCTGCACCACTGTCCACTAGCATCACAGATATGTGAATGGCGGCACTGTGTGCTGGCTATTATTGTAGAATATCTACGTTACCGCAGTTATAGAGGAGGTGTGTGTCCATGGCGGTCGTTGTTGATGGTAGTTTTCAAGGATGCATTACCGTAATAAGGAACTGGACCTTGGTAGGAGTATAGTTGAGACAACCTAATGTACAGTGTCTGTGGGTATGACACTGTGTCTGGTACTACATTCTACATGGATTCATGTGAGTATTGTAACAACCAATTATTTAGCGGGGCGTCATGTCAACATATTTGGGAAGTCAAGGTGCGCAACTATGACAATGTCTCCTTTTCTGGGTCTCCCTTCACATAGGTTTAATCATCTTACAGACACGGGTGTGGTTTCTTTCTGTGTGTGTGACCCAGAGCTGTTGACACTTTTTGCCTTTACTTTATTTTTTACTTTTATTTTTTTTCTTACCTGATTCCACTTTCTCAATCTGCTCCCCCCCACCGCCTTCTTTCTTTCTCTGTCTCACTCTTTATCTCTCTCTCTACCTCTCTTTCTCTCTCTCTTTCCCTCTCTGGACGGTCACTGGCCCCTGCGTCCCTCCACAGTTGAGCAGATTGTGTCTGTATTCCACGCTGCTTCCAAACAAAAGGCATGGGACCATTTCTCCAAAGCTCAACGCAAGAATCTGGATGTGTGGCGCAAACAAGCTGAGGTGGGTGCTTTCTGCCTTTTTTTATTTACTGTTCTTTCTCTGAAGTTCATATCCTCTTTATTTAGGGATAGTCTCAACATGATTCTGTTGCTGATGTGAACCCTCATCATCCTCTTCCACTCACTGTTTGTGAAGTTCAGTGTTTTCTTAGCGAGAACTCAATCTTTTCATTTGGTAGCATTTTGGTTTTAAGAGACTACAAACCAAAGACACCCATTTGCAAAACTAGTCTGAGACTGAAACACTAAGGTACAGTAAGTGCTCGGCTAGTGAGGTCAGGCACAGAGACAGCCTCAGTGGCACAAAGCTAGGCTAGGCTACACCCAGGCTCCCCTTTTCAGTTCACCCCAAAGAGGGAGCTCCTCTCAGGCCCAGGTCCCGGCCTCTCGCCCCTCTCTCTCCTCTGGAGACCCGCTGGGTGAGTGTTCAGTCTCATAAGGCTGCCAGGAACAGAACAGGTAACTGCAGAACCATCCTTTTACCACCTTACACAAACACACCCAACTGTACATCACTCTCAGGCTGTGTGGACTAATACATTCGCTAATGACTGATCTCAATGTTGTTTTGGCTGTTAAATTGGGATCATCCATCTCTTGCTTGACTGTTTATTAATGTAAGAAACTAGCTAAATGTGTACTTGGTTTTATTCATTATTTTTAATGTGACACAGTAATTACCGTAAACACTGTTTCTTAATGGAGGCTTTTCATGTGTGGGCTGCAGTATTTTTTTCTCCCCACAAATCGGTAAGTTGGATGTTTGAGAGATATGTGATGGCGTCTGTGTGTAATTAACAACCTAATCTCAGCCTCTGTCTCCAAGCCACACGGAGACATTTGCCATGGATTATCAGGGGAGATTAGTTTTCTTTCATACACAGATGTTCACCTCAACCAAGTAGATGAGCTGTGCAAGGTGTGTGTTGGTGAAGCCTGTTTAAATGGCTGCAGGCCGTGACCATGCTAATCTTTTAACGTGCAACACACACAAACACACACGTTTGTGACTCATTTGTCACGGTGTGGATATAAGAATCCCCACTTTTGCTTATCTGTTGTGTGTGAACACTCATGTTCCCCCCGTACTGCACAACCCCTTCTAGAACTATCAAACGTCATAACGGCATTCTAAGCCACTCTGGGAGGAGAACTGAACGGTTTACATTTAGTCATTTAGCAGACGCTCTTATCCAGAGCGACTTCCAGTAAGTACAGGGACATTCCCCCCGAAGCAAGTAGGGTGAAGTGCCTTGCCCAAGGACACAACGTCATTTGACACAGCAAATAATCGAACTAGCAACCTTCAGATTACTAGTCCGACTCCCTCACCGCTCAGCCATCTGACTCCCTGGTTTAGTGTGCTGGTGTATATGAGCAGGCTCCTCTGGTCTCCTAACATGGCCCTTGTCTGTGACGTGACCGTGTCCAATCATGTGACCAAACTGTCCTCCTGTTTGAGTCTGTATAAACGGTCTAGTCACCGGAGCAGAGGAGATTTCTTTCTCTCCTCTCTCTGTCCGTCTTTCATTCCTCCTCATTCTCTCTTCAGGGAGGTGTTACTGAGGACCCTCAAGGACATGCTGGGTTTTATTCAGCTTTTTCCCCCCTGTGTCTGTGTTTTGTTCTGTATTAGTCTCTGCGTCTGTGTGTGTGTGTGGTGTGTGTGTATCTGTTTGTCTGTGTGTCCTCATGTTTACAGCAGCCACGTAAGTCTGCCAGAGTTTCACAGGAACATTCTGTATCTCACCACTCACATCTGTTATCCATTTATTCATCCATCACTCCTTCCATCCATTCATCTGTCCTTTGTCCACGTATCCCCCCATCTGTCTGCTCACTTATCTAGTCATGTTATCCATCCTTCTACATCTACATTATGAACTCGTCCACCCACCCCTTCATCCACCAATCCATCCATCCGTCCACCTCTGAAGTGCAGTCTCTCTCCTCTACCTCTCTGTGTGTGTTGTCAGTCAGGCTCTATCCCGCTCCCCCCGGGAGTCTGGCTCCAGTCCACTGTGACTCAGCAGGGAAGAAAACAGGCCTCCTGGCAGACACTAGAAGCACACATGCTGGTGGGGGAAATAGATTGGAAGGAGTTCAAGATTATGACCGTCTGACACCCAG